>JBAWJQ010000005.1:0-199882 GCA_037783105.1 Bactrocera zonata | reverse complement strand
GAGTGGAGCTGTTTTCATTCACTTCATAATTTCAGTATGCTCTGGACATCAGTCACTGGATCATCTATGGGGCTCTATAGGAGTATGCGGTTTTTAAAACTCATATCATACATTCTTTATATTTTAACACTACGGACAACCTTAGAAAAACCTGTTAATGCTGAAAGGATTAGTTGAAGTTTGTTCTAATTGATCAACACGGCCTATTCGGAGCTCGTTGTTTTAATCCTTGATTAAAGGGGTAGTAAAGTGTTTTTTTTTTTGGTTTTTGCATTTTTTATTTTTTTTTAATAATAATGTACAATATCTTAAGATTATTTTGTGAAAATTTGAGAGCAATTAAGGCGAAATTGACGAAGAGATATACTTGTAAATCTCCGCCTTCCGATTTGATTGTGAGCGGCTGTGAAACTTTAAACGTGTTTTTCTCACACTTCACTTTTTCGAAGCCAGTGAACTCTGTAGCTCAAAATCTACTGAACCGATCCTTTTGAAATTTTGCACAGTCTTTCTTTAAATAAGTTTTGAGGTAACGCTGACGAGTTTTTTGCTTTTTAATTTAAACTTATTTTTAAACAACAAAATTTCTGATTTTTTTTAAAGAAAAATCAATACTTTGAGTTCCGAGCGTTGTAAAAAATTGAAAAATGATTAAAAAAAAAAACTCGACAGCGTTACCTGAGGAAACTTATCAAATAATCAAATCAATTTGGTTTTTTAATTTCAATTTTTTTTGGAACGTCTGCGAAGATTCTGTGTCACTGGCTCCTTTTTTAATATTTTTCTATGAAACTTTCACAGAATATTCCTTAAATATCATAAAATTATCCTATAGTTATACAAAGAAATAAATATTGATTGTATCTTTAAAAAAAATTATGGAAAATACTCGTTTTTTCGCTCAAATTAACCTTACTACCCTCTTCAAGCTCTAATCGGTGTTGTTTAATGCTACCTTCTGTTTACAAAGTGAGTCCGATTTGAAAATATAAATTTTAATTTTAATCATACTGAGTTTCATTCAACCCCTGTGTCTAGAGTAGTCATATTGTGGGTAAAATTTAAGTATTATTCTACTTTCTCTTTATTTTTTTCCTTCTTCGTTGATATCTTGATTAAATAATTCGCGGCTAAAAGAGAGGGATATTGAAATGAACTATTTTGTAGACTAAACCACAATCTAATTAAAGTCTACTCATATGAACTTTCCACAAAAATAAGGTTGAAGTTAGCCTCACTTTTTTCAAGAAAGTATATTTTTTTATAGAGTTTGCCTCTTATTGACAGAGGTAGAACTTTTAATTTGTAACATTTTTGGTTAGCATTTTTTTTAATAAAGAGGAATTTGGGTCCAGACAAACTGATCAAAACTGTGCTCCCTCAACGCGATGCTCATGATTGTGTCCTTATAACTTTTCTAGCCGTTCCAGAAATAGTTTTTGGCTGGGAAATAAACATCTACTTCATTAAATTTATTTATCTAGTAGTCTTCATACAGTTTAATATCATGGTGGACAATTTTCAAATCAATGTTCTAGTATCAAATCCTACTAAATTGAAAAAACAAAACACATTATAAATCGTATACTGCAATATATTATAATACTGTAGTCAGTTCGTGTATTGGACCGAAAAATTTCACAAAACCAAACTATGTGACCAAGTTTTGAGAACTTTTCGAGTATTTCTTCTGCAGTGACTTCAATGTCATGAAACGTGTGCCGCAACGCCAGGCCGATCAGTCTGTCTTGACGAATGTTCGTCCTCAGCCACGTTTTCATGCGCCGAAATGTCGAAAAAGAGTGGTCAGAGCTCGCATTCGTCACTGGGAATATGCAGAATATGCGAAGAAAACTACTAATTATGGGATACTGGTGTACATCGCAGTTCTTTAATGTTTCCAATGCGGTAGCTTGTTGTCTTTTGACTTTTGCTTCTGCCCCAATGGCACTGCCAGTAATCAACGCCATTATCCTAAAGACCTCTGATTCTATCTATCAAGCAGTCAATAGGATTTTCCATTTCTTTGGTTTTCAAAGCACATACGTTTTCTGGAAGTAGCGAACTCTATTGAAATCCATCCAATACTTCTCTAGAGAAGCACGTCTTCAAATCTTCGCCGATTGTATCCAACAGAGCAACGTACACTGATACCCTTTAGTAAACTTCGTAAGTTCTCACGCAGAATTTTGCGCGTTTTGTTTGTCGGTCGCAAATTCTCGGTTATGCTACGCCAAATATCAGTTCTACTAGTATCTATGTCTGAATAAGGGGGTATTCTACTCTAGAAATTTGAAAAAATCTAAAATTTTTTTTTTCATAATTCGATAGTTTTGATATTCAAAAATATCTCCCTAAAAGAATTTTTCAAAACTCAAATTATTTTTAAAGTTATAGCCGTTTTAGTGACGTGGCAACTATAGTGGTTGAGCGAATATCGTATAACGTAAAACTTTAAACGCGTTTTTCTCGAAACTACTTTTTTTCACACGGTACCGACATTATCTCAAGTTCTGTAAAACCGATTTACTTGAAATTTTGTGTAAACCTTCTTTGTATAACCCTTTATCGTTCCTACCAGCATCGCGTCAAAATTTTTCTTTTTAATATTTAAAAAAAAATTCAGGAATTCAAAAAAAGCGTAAAAAATGAAAAACCAATTCAATTCAAAATAATTTTTTTTTCGTATTCCCTGATTTGGGGACGATAACAGCATCCTTACTGATTAAGAATTTCTTTTGATTTTTTTTTCAGACCACCAGGAGAATCAGGATCAATGCCACCATGATGCGCCCTTCTTTTACACCTGTCTCTCCA
Source organism: Bactrocera zonata (assembly GCA_037783105.1). NCBI lineage: Eukaryota > Metazoa > Arthropoda > Insecta > Diptera > Tephritidae > Bactrocera > Bactrocera zonata. Next base: position 197,065 of record JBAWJQ010000005.1, on the reverse strand, counting down.
CCTCTAATTATTTTAATTTTTAATATTTTTTTGTAAAACTTTTTTTCTGTAGATATCAATATCAATATATCTTAAGATATCAATAAAAAACACCATAAAAAATGGATAGTAAAAATATTTTTTTTTTTTTTTAAATAAAATTCAAAAAACTGCCCAAAATTTGATTTCTAGACTAGAATACCCCCATAAAGGAATCAAAAACGTTTTTCAGTTTTTGTCTTCGATTTTGGAATGTTACAATCAGCGTATCTATGATGGCTATTACGTTTGAGAACTTTGTGTATAAACCACAGAGAATGTATCAGTCGAACAGATCACATATGGAGCTGAAAGCAGCATCTATTTTAAGTTCTCTATCAAGCTGCGTCGTTTCAAATTTGGCACTTTCAGTTATGAATCTGATAAGATTTTACAATTTGTAGCTTCAGTAGTATCTTATGCAGACAGTCTTTTATTTTTTTTCCTTTAATAAAATGGTTAATTTCTGGATTATATTCATGTTACTTTATATTTTTTTAGAGTATCAAAATAAAATTCATAAGCCATTGAGCCCCTTGAAAATGTCCCTCATTTTCCCCTGTGTTAGATAGATTGCTAGTTGCTTAGATGGATCAATTGTCATATATGGGTAAGTAAATTTGAAGTGAATGATAGAAATACTGGGTGTTATGAAGATATACATATGACGAGACCTGCGAAAAGGTAATATTTTAATTAATTTACAGTTTTCTTCGGTCTTGATTATTTACCTGTAGTTAAAGTGAGCAGATCGAATAACTACCATCTAAACAAATATTTATGAAGCTGAGGAAAAGATTGTTGACGGTGAGAAAAGCATCCGCTAAGAACTGAGCTCGAAGTTAGAAACTGGTTACGAAATTCGAGTGTTTCTGCTAACCTGAACTTGACCAAGGCTCTCAAAAAATACCTATGGATCGTAGAAATCCAACTACAATGCCGCTAGGTATAAATAACTTTACTTTATAATACCTTAAAAAAATGTTAATCGAAAAGTTCGGCATATTCTACTCAATGGTGCTATATGCATTGTTCTTCAGTCATAGCATTTTATTTAAAGAACTAATCGAGGGAAAAATTCTAAGCGTGTGGTCCAAGCTGCGAAAATGTTTGAATACTGAGCACTATAAAATACTTTAGGAAACGATTTATTATTTAAAGAGAAATATATTATAAAATTCATAAGAGATCATGCATTCATTCATCATTTACTTAACTTATTCCTTTATTCACACCTTAAAATTCTTAAAAAATTTCCGTAATTCATGGAACAGCGAGCACTTCGAAGCCTTGCAACACTCCCATTTTGTTTTTTGTCCAATCTTTCATTGCCGCTTAGAAGTGAGAAATTAAAAGTGCAACTGCTGTCATTCATTAATTTTCCACTTTTAATAAAATTTCCATTTTCAACACTAAAATTAGCATTAAAGTCAATGTTGCGATTGCAATCAGCGCCACACAAAGTCAAAGGCAGCAACAGCAGCAGAACTGAGGGGCAGCGTTGGCGATAGAGCAAACAGGCAGCCGTATTTGCACTTGAAAAACCTTTGAAAATGCACATATGCCACACATGCCACATTCGCGCTGTTGCATGCAACATATGCGCAACAATTTGCAATTTTTTTGTTTTTGTTGTTTTTTTGGTGCGTTTATAAATATTCACTGCGCTTATTTTTGTGCTTCTCAATTTTGCATTTGATTGCGCTGGCAGGCAACTCCCAATGGTGCATACACTTGCAACCACACACGTATTCGCATGCATATACTTGCCACTGGGGACGCCTTAGCATGCAATATGCAACACGTTTTTGAAAAATGCAACACTCACAATGAATCCATCAACAATGAATGCAATAAACAGAATCGTTTTTCCCCGCCCGCCCGTGACCTGCACGATAAATTGCAACGTACAACTGCCCCTCCGCTACCCAGCGCAGGCACGGGGAGTTTCTAATGGCGGAAAACTTGCAAAAAAATACAGTTTTAGACATTTTTTCTGGCTAAATGCACATAAACGCGGCAGCGAAGTGTGGCACCAAAGTGACGCGTTGTTGCACTTTGGGCTTTTAGATTTTCCTTCCCTTCACACTACACATACTGCTATTGGTTGATTTCATTGTTTTATTACTAGCTGTTGTTGTTGTTTTTGCAATGCGCATTGAAGTGTGAAAAATGCGCGCAAATTCAATAGCGCTTCACGCTGCAATTGCCATTTGTTGCAAGTTTGGGTAAAAAGTACAAAAAAAATGAAAAAAGTATATATATGAAAAAGGTGGCAACGTTGCATAGGCAAACATTTGTATTAGAAAATGCGCCTACAGTGCAAAACCAATGCAAAGCAACAAAACAACTAGCTGGTTGCATCTGTGGCAGCTGTGCATTCATATGTAGTTGCCCCCTAATGGCCACAAATGCTGCCACAATTGCGCTGCTTGCGCCACCAGTGCGCTGCCAACACTCAATTCATTTATCTGTAATATGCACTGTTAGTGGTGGCAATTTCTGCCACATTCAAATGACAATGAGCGAACGAATGAACGAATGTACGAACGTACTCACTGACGTGTTGGCGATTAGTTTTTGGCCAAGCGCCAAGCGGCCCCAGCCTAGATGCATTAGGCTATTGCCTTTGCAGTAGTTTGTTGCTGTTATTGTTGTTTTTGTTGCAGCTATTGCTGTTATTGCCACTGCTGCCGTTTACCATTGATGTTGTGCTTTTTTGGCCTTTGTATTATTTTCTCCCCACTGATTGTTTGTTTAAATGCGCCATTTGTGAGCCTCGAGGGACTTTTTAGAAAAAAGTGTTATATCAAATATTTTATTAACTAAGCAAAGCTAAAATTTATACATGAAATGGGTGGGTTCTAAGTCTATGCAATTTTACACATGGATATATATTTCACGAATTGTTGTTCGTATTTGAAAGAAAGATTTTTGTATTTTATCGAAGTTAGGGATATTGTTTAATTTTGGTTCCCTTATAGCGCTCATAGAAATGAATTTGAGTTTGATTTTAACAGAACTCATATACCGAATCACTTAAATCGAAACAACATAACATGTAGCCACCTGGTCTTTCCAACGGAGTAGAGTTCCCTGCTTTCCTCGGAAGATACTGTGTCAAATACTTTCTAGGCTGGAATGTTTCCATCCATTCGGACGACATGACCGCCGTGTCTTAATTCGCTGAACTATGTCAATATCGTCGTATATTTCGAACAACTCATAGTTTCATCGACTGTGGTATTCACAGTTGCCAGTCCACAAAGAACTATAAATCTTTCGCCTTTCCTTCTCTCGAATACTCGTAACGCCGACTTTTCAGATGATGTCATTGTCCATACCTCCGCACTATTTAGCAGGACGGGGATGATGTGACTTGTAGAATTTGGTCTTTGTTCGTCGACAGAGAAGTTTACTTCTTTATTTCCTACCAGTCCGAAGTAGGACCAGTAGGCAAGAGTTATTATTCTGCGTTGGATTTCTCGGATGGTTAACGCTGGATCCAACATAACCGAAAGTATCTACGACTTCGAAGTTATGACTGTCAACAGTGCCTTGGGAGCCAAGTCGCGAGTGCAACGATTGTTTGTTTGATGACAGAAGGTATTTCGTCTTTCCCTCGTTCACTGACAGTCCCATTTGATTCGCTGCCTTATACAGATTGGAGAAAGAAGAACTAACGGTGCGAATGTTGAGACCAATCATATCAATATTATTGACGTAACCCTGAATCTGTACACTCTTATTGAAGATTGTACCTTCTCGATTAAGCCCTGCGGTTCAAATTATTTTCTTCAGCAGTAAATTATTGAGATTGAAGAAGTCGCACGAATGGTTCGGAGTGGTCTTCCCCTTTTGGTGCTGCTCAATGTCAGCTTACACAGCCGTATTACTTTTGAGGGGATACCAAATTTAGACATAGCGGCGTAAAGGCAGCTCCTTTTCGTGCTGTCAATAGCAGCTTTGAAATCGACGAAGAAGTGGTGTGTGTCGATTCTCCTTTCACGGGTCTTCTCAAAGATTTGACGCATGGTGAATATCTGGTCAGAAGATGATTTCCCAGGCCTGAAGCCACACTGATATGGTCCAATTTGTTTTTTGATGATGGGTATAATGTTTCCCACAGGATGCTCGATATATACAATATTGAGGAGACTTATCCCATGGTGGTTGGCGCAGATTATGGGGTCTAACTTTTTGTGGGTTGGGCAGAGCATACTTATACACCAATAGTCGAGAATGCTTTTGTCCGACTATATTCTATAAAGAAGCTGATGGATGCTCATTTTCAGTTCTTCGACGTAGCTCGGCTAGCAATATATCGGTCTTTGCCGCTTTGTTGTTCTTCAGACGGGTAATTGTTATTCGAGCTTCTTCGTGGCTGGACAATGGAACGTCTGCTATAATCTTCATAGAGGAATTGGAATCCCCATATCTGGGAGCCATTCTTTCACTGCCATTCAGTAGGTTGGAGAAGTGTTCTCTCCATAATTTGACTATGCTTTGGTTTTACAAGAGTATGCTCCGGTATTGAAACTTTCTTTCCAGCTGTTCTTTTGCTATTTCTGAACCATTGGTTTTGTTTGCAGCTGTATGTAGGAACTTGATATGACGTCCAACAGTTCCCTCATACCGAATTGCTGATACGTGCTCTCAGAGAGCAGGAGTGTAAGTCGAATAGAAAATCGTTCGGCTTTCGTTGTGATTGCAGCGTTTCGACGTCGAACGTTCCTTGCTACAGAGAGGTAGGTGCGTATCTTGGCTGAAACAAGATAGTGGTGCGAGTCGATGTCAGGATCTCACTTCTAAATCACTGGAAACGTGTCTTCCGTCTATCATAACATGATCGATCGAGTTGATGGCTTTCCAGACACAGCCAGGTAGCTTGATGAATTTTTTTATACTCATCGTCCTTTTCTACCGTCGGGGCGTGGGCACAAATCAGCGATATGTTGAAGAATTTCGCTGTGATGCGTTGTGGCTAGACTTTCATTTACCGCGGTGAATGCCAGGACTTGGCAACGGTGTCTTTCTCCCACCACGGATTCTACATAAAAATTGCGCTCCTTTACATGGTCGCTGCTGTAAATGCAACAAGGATCTACTCGTCTCAGTCTTTGTCCCATCCATCGCCAATCAAATATCGGAACAAAGGTTCAGGGTGGTAGTCTTTGTAAATTAAAGGCAATAGTTCTTAAGGAAGGTTAAGGAATATCATTATGATATTTTACCAGATGATGAGTGGGTAACTGTACAACAACTTTGAGTGCTAATGTTCTACAAACATAATAATTAGGCACTCACTTACTGCTTACTATACCACAAAAACTATAACCTCGCTAAGGTACTTACATTTACTCACACAAACCCAAATGGTTACGTATACGCCACACATTACGACCACACAATATAAAATTAATTGTCCCCTGCCAAAATGACCTAATTTTGGGCAAATGATGACAACAGCAGAGCCCAAAAAAATTGAAATGAAACCATGTCAACCACAACACCACTAACACGCGCAATTAGAAAAACATCCCCCACCAAGCTATTTGGCGTGTGCACAAGTGGCAGCGTCCGATTCAGTGGCAAAGTTGCTCAATCGCACGCCACTAATTCATGCTGTCAGTCAGACGCCGCAAATGCGAGGCGATAAACCAACAAAACGTATAAATAAATTTAAATGCGCAGACTTCGGCATACACATTTGTAAGTGCCTTAGCGAGATAAGCAAAAAAGCTTAAAATAAAAACTCATTCGTCTCAGAGCAAAATCAAAGCCAATGTGTGTCAAAGCGAAGAATGCCAACGCTTTCTTCATGTTACACTCATATGTAATTTGTTTTGTTTTGCGTATAATTATTCAAGGAAATAAGCATAATTGTTTATGTGTGAAAATTAACTTTGTCGTTTAAACGCTCATTTATTTTATTAATGTGAAATATATTATTATTTCTTTTGCAATTCTCTTTTCTGAGCCGTTGTATGCATTGATTTCTTGCTTTGACACACTTTTGTTGCACAGTGATAAACACTTGGGCCATTGGCATTCATTGACTTAAAAGTGACAAGCGAGGTTTATGACTTAATTTATTTTATTTTTACTTCAACACCGAAATTGAAATACTGAAATTTATACGAGGAAACCATTAAAAATGTCGCTTACTTTCCAATTCAATTATTTTACTTTTTATACCTTGTACGTACGCAAAGTAGTTCTCAGTTTTTGAGATATGGATGTCTAATTTTGCACACGTTTTTTGTTTCCAAGACCAGCATATAAAGGCCATATAAACTGACCGATAACCCACGTGCTTGTATGGAAAATTTTTATTTCACAATCCTCACGAAATTTTGCATCGATTATTATCTAAGACGTCGCAACAATCTTCGAACATTTTGTTTAAATATAGCACATCGCACTTGATCGATCAAAATCAATATAAATATCTTGTGTACCCTTTTATGTTATAGCAATGCACCTGTGAAGGGTATTATAGCTGCGGTGAAACCGAAGTTAACATTTTTTGTTTGTTTTTTATTAGTAACAGAATGTGTATTTCGTAAGCTTTTTCAATTATTCGTTACTCAAGTCAATAATTGTGTATTTTTAAGTTTTATGGCTTCAAACTTTTTATATTTATTATTGTAATTTTTTTAATTGACACTTAGATTTGTTGCTGTGAGTCCATCAAATAATCTGGATATCGCTCATTTGCTGCAAGACCGGCATAAGTCATAAAAATCGATTTGCCTGAAAACGCGTTTAAAGTTTTCAACTGACCATAACCTTACACGGAAAACAGGAAATATATTCTCTTCTCAAGCGGAGCATATAAGAGGTATTCATATGAATTTTTCACTCAACATGAAGTATAATATAACGAACAATTCTGCAGCATTTACTCAAAAATCACGTTTTTTGATTTATGCCGGTCTTGCAGCAAATTTAAATTTTAAAGAAAATGTAAATATTAATTACACAGTTCTTTTGAGGTGTCAAGAAAATATTAATACGTAAAGGGTGATCCATTTCGAACTTCTCTGCTATTTTCGAATTTAATGGATAATGCTCATTACCATTCGAAAGACTACCCTGTAGCATTTATTTTTTGAAGACTATTTCCTTCAAATGTCTACGCCTCAGATGATCCATCCGTTGAGTCTAATTTTCGAAGACTCGTTCGAGCATTTCGACGGCTCACCGAAGAGAAAGAACTCAATGAACCCATTTATTGATGCTATGTGTGGCGCCGTCTTTTCAAAACCAAATGTCACCGAGGTCACAAGCTTCAATTTCAGGCATCAAATAGTCATAGCGCGGTATCGCTCGCTATTAATAGTTACGTTCTCATACGGCATCAGTTTTGAAGAAATATGAACCGAATATTCCAACGGCCCATAATTCACACCAAACCGTTGTTTTTTCTAGATGAAATGGCAGCGCTTGAAACTCTTCAGATCGCTCTTCATCCCAAGTGTGGCAATTTTGCTTAATTATGGAACCATTGAGCCAGAAATGGGTCTCATCTCTCAGCGCTTTTTAAAAAAGTTCTCAAAGAGCCGAAGGAAAAAGAGTATAAGGACTAGTACAAGTGACGCCTTGGTCACATAGAAGATACTCAGAAGTTATAAATAAAAAAATAAAGATATTTCTTAGTAAGAGATATAAAATCTTATGGACCATAATCGATTTTGTAAAGTCTTTTAATCTCTAATAACACTCGAAAGTATTGAATTGAATTATCTGCTGAGGTAGAAAAGGACATATGCTGAAAATTTTGAAACGATATAGTATTTTCTTTGTCAGTATTTTACTTTGACTCGATTGAGACAAGCTATATATCATAGCAATTCTAACAATTTTTGGGGAAGAAAAAACTCATTTTTTACTTCTCAGTTGATTACTAGTATACTTAGGGAACAAAAGCCATTAGTAGGACCATTTCTGGTCAGGTGCCTTACCGTACTTTCCAATCAACGGGCGGTTCAATACATACATAGGTCATGGTCGATGTGACCTTCTGTATTAAAAATTATTAAGTTATAGTGAGAGTTTTACATATGCTAGTTCACCCTATACTACCCTGTGTTAAGGTAGTAGTCTGGTAACTTGGGTTCAAAAAAATTTATTTTGCTTAATTTGAAAGAATATACTGTAAAAAATCGAGACAAAAATTCTAAATATTTCGGGAGTTATAACGAGTTTCTTAGAGCCCCTCGGAGTTCTCTCTATCGGAGGTGTTGAACTTTAAACGCGTTTTTCTCAAAGCATTGTTTTTCTTTAGTCTGAAACTTGGGTTCAAAAAAATTGTTTCTGCTTAGTTTGAAAGTACAATGTCTTGAGAATATACTGTGAAAAATTAAGAAAGAAATTCGAAATATTTCGGGAGTTATAATGAGTTTCTAGAGCGCCTCGGAGTTCTCTCGCTCGGAGTTGTTGAACTTTAAACGCATTTTTCTCAAAACATTGTTTTTCTGGTCGGCCCGGGTCTTAACTTTTTTTCTACTGAACCGATTATTTTCAAATTTTAACAGGCTATTCTACACACTTATAGCTCTCGTCGGAACTAACGAGAATTTTTTTCACCTCTAACTTTTTATTTTACAACCCTTTCTTTGCCAAAGAAAAGGACTTTTTGTTTTCAAAGTCCGCCATTTTGTTATTTACCATTGAAATGTAACTTCAGTAGTTCCGACCAAAATGACATGTCTGTAGATTAAGAATAAACAAGAATATTTGATTTCAGACAACATCAATAGCCAAAATCACCCGGGCCACCCACGTACATTTTTTTTGAGGTTCCAACTTTGAATGTTAATAATAATAATAATAAAGTATTAATTTTTTTCAAAATTTTTTTTTCATATTTTCAATATGTAAATCAAAACACTCTAAAAATTCAAGGTAAATCATTTTTATTTTCCCATAAAAAACCACGCTCCAAAAAAGTCATGAAAATAGGCATAAGTTACCAGACTACTACCTTAAATTATTGCTGTGCCAGAATCAATAACTGCTGTATATGTATATATTATAACTCAGTCTTTTGTTTATCGCATAAATAGTTTCGCAAGCAAAATAAAGTCAATGAAATTTCAATCCACATACGTAATTGAGTCATCTTTTGGTTATGCAACATTTAAAAGCTAACAAGTATGTATTTATAAATCCACAACCCAGATAAAGTTCATTAACATTATTTCCATTTGCTCTTATTAATCAAGCGCTTATTTCTTTGATTTTGTTACCGCAGGTTATTCGCTCGCAGCTCATTTTGGCTTCGGCGATTATCAACACTTTTGTTTTTATGGAATTTTTTTTTTTGTTTTATCGCTAACAATTTACGACTATTAAAAAATGTATTTTTTTCGACATTGTCGCTAATCATGAATTGCGTATAGTTGCATTATAAATATTTTGTGGTTTTATGACCGCCAGCCAGTGCATTTGTTGTCGTTTTTTTTAACTGCATCGCCTTAGGCATACGCTCAAAGCTTACGCATTCGTGAGGTATTCCCAAATTAGATGCTTGCGATGAATCACCAGCAAAAGAAAACGAAAAAAGCTTACTCTTATTTGCATTTCGGTTAGCGATTGTGTATTCTTTTTTCAATAATTTAAATAAATGAATTACTTTTGTTCGTTTTCTTTTGACTGCGACCAGTTATGTAGTAACCGTTATTATTTTTACAATTTGATGTACTTTCGATTTCAGTTGTTAATCGCTTTTGTTATTGTATGTAGCTCGGTTTCTAGAGACAGGCATTGGCGTAGAGCTCTTGGTATTTCTGTTTGAAGCTTTTTTTGGTTTTGCTGATGTTCAATTTTTGTGTATCTATGTATGTAAGTGGCTTTTGCGGCCCGCATCTTCGAAACTTGTTCAAAATATTCTTATTTTTGCTATAAAAGAATCCTGTTAAAAGAAGCTAGTCAACATAGTCGTCCACTAAATAAAATAAACCGTTCGAAACTAGTAATATTGCTACCAGATGAATGCTGAAAGCTAAAATTAGAAATATCGAACAATCTCATAATCATAGTTTTTGATTCGTTAAATACGGTCCAAAGAATGATAATGATTATATGATATTTTTTCACTAGGAGAAATGAGGTACATTTTGACGTTCTCAATGATACCCTAAGTTGAAGAAGAATTATTTTCTGGACTTTTTTGACGTTAGTAATCAGCATTCATCGATGAGTTTGTCCTATATTTTATATGTGTTATGAGTGCTTAGAGAAAGCATGAAAACTACGTCCGCCAAAAGATGTATTCTTATTTCATCGAATTTTCATCATGATAATGCTAGTCATTCCATTGCTACTTATCAAGGTAAACATTTGTTCAGTGGAAGAAAGAGTGAGGAAAGCGTGCAATGCTTTATATGTGTGTAGGGCTCTCTCCCTCTCTCTTGTAATGGTGCTACACAGCTATTGTTAGACCAATTCTGCTCTTGGTGCAGTAATATGGTGGGCAGGCGTACAAAAATCCACCTACTGGAAGCCAGAGGATTTAGAGGCTCGCTGTGCTGTGCATAATGGGATCTATAAGAACAACTCCAACGGCGGCTCTTGAACTGTTACTAAACCTGCCACCTATAATCCTCGTCGCTAAAAACTGCGCAGCAAAATCGGCGGGAGGACTACTGAAGAAGAATTTACATACTAAGTAGAACCTTCAGGTATAGGTCGGTGGGTAATGGCAGTTGGGCAAACACCGACTACATGACTTCACTTTTCAACTGGGAAAGAAGGTTCAAAGTGAATATGGAAAAAGATGTCTGGCGTAAAGGTATGTTAGCTAAGGAAGGCTCGAAAATTGACGATGGAGTTAGTGCGGTAATATACTGTCCAGAGTTAGGCATAAGGCAACTTTTAAGTTGCCGGACCACTACAGTACATTTCGTATATAGTTCCTTGCTGGCCTATAATGCACCTGCAGGCAAATACAGACATCTACGTATACAGCCAAGCAGCAATCAAGGTAGTAACCTAGTACCGCATACCGGCCAGAAGTGTCTTGAAAAGCTGGGCAGCTGTGGAAAGTGTTGATAGAAGTAAGCAACTTTACTTCTACTAGGTGCTAGGACACAAAGGCATCGAGGCCAATGAAATAGTGAACGAGATTGCCAAGGATTGTGTACAGCTTATATCTGAAAACGTGATCAACGTGAAGAAACCCATGCATTGTGCATACGACGATCTTGACAGAACCATTGGCATTCAATATGAGAAGGTAGGAACATGACGGTGGCGACACACGCCTGCAGGGTGGGGCTGACAGATCGATAAGACTGCTGGAAGTGTCTAGAGCAGGTCACCAGGAAACAATGGAGCATCTCTGGTACACTTGTTCCACATTGGCAAGACTGTAAGCATCGGCGATGCCCACAGAATGATACACTGGAGGAGGTTTTGATAGTGCAGCCTCATCCTAAACGGTGACTACTCCTCTTGAACTTAGCAACTCGTATCGGAAAGGTGCAAACTGGTCTATGCGTTGTTTGTTGGCTTACCAGACAAACCTAACCTAACCTAAGCAATGATAATTGAACACCTTTCATTCCTACAAAACCAATAATTGCCAATGAGAGTCACACATACAACAAAGTTTCCAAATAGAGGCTTTACATAGTTCTACGTGTGCATCACTGTGGAAATGAAACTGGAACTCAATTCTACTGATCTTATTTTAAGTACTAATATTGAATGAGTCATCATCACTGCAGCCCAGGCGGTGAACGTTAGCCAACGAATGCCAAACTCAAACTCACTGAGCTCCATTCAAAATGGGAAGCAAACAGACATAAAACAGAATACGGAATAGTAAAAACAATAAATGCAAAAGATGCGATTTTTTCTTTACCTTGACCGCACTACTTTTATTTCTCCTTAATATTGACTTTGGATACAGCATTGGAGCCGCTTTTTTGCTAAACAAATTTCGGTCGCTTCCAAGCGCTTCAAATATTGCTATGAGCACCGGCATAGGTATTATAAGTATTTATTTTTTTTATTTACCCCGTAATTCTTTTTAACATAGCTGCTTGCTGCGTCAGCATAGAGTCACGTGTTGTTTGGCGCTGTGGCGGACGACACCGGCACAGGTTCGAGATTCGTCAAGTGCGCGCCGAAAAGTGCTGAAATCGCATTAGCGGCAGCGGACATGCGCCAATATGTAACAGTGAGCTCTAAGTGCTAACGAAAGCCTAGCTTATTATTTGAAACCGTACCGTATAATCTGCAGACATACAGCGCACAACTCGGCTTACCGCGTCGCTCTTTTCTTCGACGCCACTATGCTGAGAATTACTGGTAAATAATCATCAAATCTTGCTGATGTGTTTAATTTTCAGCGCACGACGCGCTGTACGAGAAACGGTATGGGATGGCTAGGTGCTTGGCGCACATCGCCATACAATAAGCTTCGTTGTGATTGTCGTTTTTTGCGCAGTAGCAACAGCGCAGTATGAGTCATCCGACTATTGGACGGGCGTAGCCAAGCCGGCAGGTAAGTGTAGCAGTAAAAAGTGAAGAAACCAATACCTCAAGCAAGCTTCACTTGCATGCGCCGTCAGGCTGGCAGACAGGCCAAGCCATGTTGGCGACAGCGCCGAAGGCGGCAAGACCCCAATCAAAGAAGATCGACGCCGTTCCGTTGGACATAGTTTTGCCCGGCGGGCAGTTAGACACGAAGATACTGATCACTTCACTTTCATGTAGACATATATGTATGTGCTTATTGGATGTGTGTGCGCATTACTAAATTCGCAAATATGTGCGAAATTGGTCGTTTTCTTCTTCCGCCCAAATAGGTCTTTATTCATACTCGTATACATATGTGTGTATGTGTGTCTTGTCTTCTGTATGCATGACCAACGATCGATCGATTACGCTCTACAATTGGGTTGGCCACAAGAACGAAAAAACTTGCAAAACAAAAAAACGAAACAGTGTCGGACTTCTCATATATCAAGTGAGTAACCCAGTAAGATCTTTTAAGAAACGTTAACTTTTTCTTATAAAATCTGAAGGGTTCTGATTCAAGCGATCACCCGTGAGCGTCTGAAGTAAGATGGAATTGTGCTTTAGTTTAATATTGCATATTAAAATTGAGATAGCCGACGGTATTTGAATTTGACATTCGCAAATGGAAGAATGAAACAGCCCGACTAAAGGGATGCAATTTTTAGCCAGTTTAACTAATTTAATTTAATGATAATCGTTAGAGAGTCATACAGAATTTTTACAGACCAGAGTCGGTCTGATGACACTGAAATATTATGTCAGATATCTTTATAAAATATTATATGTCCGATTTATGTTGTTGTTTCCACGACAACCGATTGGTGCACTCACAATTTTCATTCCTCATTCGTACCCATCTAAATGTTAATTGGGTTATATTTATAATTTGTATTTTAATAGCAGGTAACTTTGTTCGACCACCACTAGCTTAGTTCCATTGATGGCAATAAATGACTACATGAGTCATCATTGCAATGCAGTGATCGTGCCCTCTATACGTATTGTTATTGCCACTGAAGTGATTATGAAAATTTATTATTGTTTCTGTTAGATTTTTTTTCTCTTTTGTTGATTTACATATTAATGCTAACTCACTTGTGTAGGTTTTCTGCAGAGGAAATAAATTCAGAGCTTATGTGGTAAGGAAAATTTCTTCCCATTTTACCTATCGATACTTTTACTTCCACTTGGCGTGTGGAAAAATCTTAGCCAATTTGATATTAAAGAATTATAATTTAACTTCAAGTAGTCAAAATTTAGAGGAAATCTTTTACTGATACGAATTATTACTTATTCGCATTTACATTTTGAAAAAAGTACTTTAAAATTGTAACTTAAATTCTCCTGTAAGGTATTTCGCTAAGTTGATTGGACGATCCTTAATTACTATTCTAAATACGAGCACGATCTGTCCAACAGTTTGTTTGCAGCAGCTGCTTTAGTAGGTACACCTCAGTAGGACATTGCAGTTTTTGAAATGGATAAAAATACGAGTGATACAAAAGCCTTCAAAGACGGTCGAGAGATCGTTAAAAACATACCTCGTTCTTGATGATCTTCGACCTCTTCAGTTGGTGAAGATATTAAAAAATTTAAAGATTTTGTGTTTGAAAATCATCAGGCAAGTATGCGAGAGCTCCAAATGTTTCATGAGTGGTTTTTAATGATTTTGGTTGATATTTTGGGTATGAAATGCGTTCTTGCTCGGCTCATCCCGCAAAAGCTGATTTTTTTCAAAAAAAGTACCGTAAAGAGGTGTTTTTGGACAGGTTTGATGGTGCGAATTCCGGTTCCATCCTCATGGAGAGCGTTATAACTGCCAATGAGACATGGTTTTATGAATTTAACATGCAAAAAAGTTGTCAATCATCGCAATGGAGGGAAAAAACGAGCCGAAGCAAAAGCCGCTCAAAAATCAAGGTTATGATCATTGTTTTTTCGATATTCGTGGTTTGGTGAACCATTTGTACCAGAGGGACAGACGTTCATAAAGTAATTCTATTTGACCATATTGAGGGGTGGAGTTTGGATGAAAACAATCATTGAAACGCCCGAAATTGTGGAAGAATAATGTATTGATTCAACACAATAAAAAAGTACCATCGCAACGAACCTTGATTGTGACCAAATTTAAAGCCAAAGCGCAATGAATACCATCGATCAAACACCATATTCATCAGATTTGGCTCCGTGTGATTCTGTTTTTGTTCTCCAAACTGAAAGTGCCGCTCCGTTCAATCCGATCAAAAAAACACAAAAAAAAAAACAAGGACCAAGTTCTAAACCAATTCCAACCATGTTAAACGCTGAAACACATCTTCTCTTTTAATATCACTAAAATAAAAAAATGTGTGAGAAGCCTACAGTTTAAAGAGATGGGAAGTCGAAAATCACTATATAGGGTATACTGGAGGCTGGAAGATCTGGACTGACTACACAAACTTTTACTCCTCAGGTATACTCGAGAAAAAACAATTTTATTACTCATACGCTGACCGATATGTTCAGCTACGGTTTTTTAGAATCACGAAGAACATTAAATATGAAATATGGGAGTTTGGTTAATTCATGGACTCAGAGATGCTCTCTGAGGTTCAATCGGTTTTTCAAATACGATGATTGCTTCGTGATTTATATACTGTAAAGTGAAGGCAGCAGATGGAATTTAAAATAGTGTTATAGTGTGGAAGTAGACGTGGTTTGCGATTAAATCTGCCTATTTTTTCACTGTTATGTAGGAATGTCAGGGTTATATCATCTGCCGATTGAAATCGATCGAGAGTAGCTGCTGAGATCTAAATGTGGACAGTGACACATCCATATGCCATATAATAGCAACATATTGCAATATATTCCACTTTTCAAAAATTTTCGGACTTTGCCCTTCGAAACATATGGGTTTGAAGTGACTCTTTTCATCAGGGATATGTGTGCTTTATCCAGTTATTGAAAATTCCTTGGAATAAGTTAATAAGAAATTCAGAAGTTCTGTATAGATAGAAAACCCGAAAAAAAGACCGTTCTCGATATTTATATTAAATATTGAAGTATATTATATTGTATCTCTTTTACCCGTAATCAGCAGAAATATAACTAGATAATGCCTCATTACTTGTGGATATGTTGTTATTTAGAACAGCTTGTACTGATTCAGAACGATATGATAACGGTGAACGACCACAAATAAAGGATCAGCCGCGAAAACTGCTACTGCGTACCACTCACCATTTCAACATAGCTGTCCTAAGGTCCTGCCTGTCACTTCTATTATGATTAAAAACTATGATTTTGTTCTTTATAAGAAGATATGAAACCATATTTTAAATAATTTTAATGAGACCTTGTGTGGAAAAGGTGATATTAATTGTTTACATCTTCCTTCTCTTCTTTATTGGCGTAGAAATCGGTAACACGGTTATAGCCAAGTTTACAATCAATTGGATACTCCAAGTGTGACCAGGTCCTTCTCCACCTGGTTTTTCTAACGGTGTGGAGGTCTTCCTCTTCCTCTGCTTCCCCCGGAGGGTATACTCTCAGAGCAGGAGTGTTTTTATCCATTCAGACGACATGGCCTAGCCAGCGTAGTCATTGTCTTTTAATTCGCTGAACTATGCCAATGGCGTCATATACCTCGTACAGCTCACCGTTTCATCGGCAGCGGTATTTGCCCTTGTCAATGCGCAATTGACCATAAATCTTCTGAAGACCCTCGCTCGAAAACTCGTAACGCCATATAGTAGGATGTGGATGATGAGTGACATGTACACTTCACAATTTACCAGTTCGAAGTAGCACGAAATTATTTACAACTTCGAAGCTATGACTGTCAGCAGTAACAGTTAAGCTCAATTTGTATTACATTACTGTATACAAAAGTATTATTTTCTATTTTCTAAAAGCTCTCAAATTTAAGTTGAAAAAAAAATTAAATTGAAGTCTGCTTAATTTAATTCAATTAAGCTAGATTACTAAATTAACACCGTCATAAATGATTGCTATCTTCAGATATATGTACATATATATACCTATATGTAATATACTATATAAACTTAAATAAAGAGAAGAAAAGAAAGAAACATCGTAAATCGCCTTCAGCCTAACTATTTGACTGATACAGGTGTCCAGAGTACAATACTAAAACTGGCAATTACGACACAGATTAGTAGCTGACTAAAAGCCAATCTCAAGTGTTGATATGACAGTGAAAAATTTGTCTAAAAAGAAGAACGAAGCGACAGATTTTAATAGCATATAATAATAGCTTTTTTCTTTGTTAGAGTACACTACTCATAAGTTGGCGAAAGAGGCAGCTGCACACAGTAGTAAAATTAATGCCTATAGCTAAAATCCTATACAAAATTTGTCTACACTGCAGATGCGTGGTTCAAACAGTAGCTGTGGGCTGTGGTTGTGAATATATGTAGCTTTTCATATTATAAGTTTTTATGCATGCATACCTTGTAGGGAAAACTTCATATAGTCGGAACTGGTTTTACTTTAAAATTTAAAAACAGAAACACTTCGTCTTCTTATTTATGATCTCTATCTCTAAATCATACTAATTGAATTAATTAGGCATTTAATTGAGTCAACACTTTCGCTATTCACATAAATTAGTAACTGTTATAGCTTTACATTTTTGCTTCTTCTTTACTAACTGAACAAATACTTCTCAGTAATTATTACTGAAATTAAAACTAACCCCACATGAGTTCATTTAATTATTAATAAAAAGTTACTATTAAATATATTTACAATTACTACAAGTGAAATTTAAATCAATTTAGCGGTACGTCCAATCAATTATTAATTTCGATTTTTACATTTGATTATGAAAAGTTGCTTTAAATTTTTCTGCCTATTAAAAGGTGCTCGCATTTAGTAAAATTCTCTGGTTTGCCTAGAAATACGGCTCAGAAATCTGCAAAAATTAAGTTAGTGTCTTTCTCGCTTTGAAGTTAAAATTTAATGAATCTTAACTTCACACAAGTCACTAATTCAATAATTAGCAATTGAATTTCATTAAACATACTTTAATTACACCACTAAGGTTGGAATTTATTTTTACTGGATTAATTGAAAAGATTGATGTTGTTACAAGCTCCAACAGAGATTTCATTTCAACACCTAGGCGTGCTAAGTGTATCTATATTAGGAAATATATGAATATGCAGACGTAGTTCTCACTTAAAGCATGCTAATTGAACACAATTTAGATTATATATAATCTGTTACACAAAGAACAGTAAATTAATCCCAAAATTACAAATTAAATACCAAATTTGATGTTGAGCTACTTTACTCTTTCCGATGACAATACTCGTATATTGATTTCACTGTTTTTTAACTTTTTATACTCTTGCAAACTGTTGCTACAAATAATAATAGTTTTGTTCACCTAATGGTTCTACGTATCACCCAAAACTAACGTCATTAGCCGAAAACATATAAACTGCCATAACTATGCACTGAAGAAGCATCTGTGAATAAAAAATTTTGAAAATTGAATTTAGCACCGTCCTCTAATAAGTTTAATGTAGATATCTCTTTTACTACTAGAGCTAGACCAACCAAATTTACTAAAATACGAGGTGTGTTCAAAAAGTATCGCGAATTTTGTGTTTTTTCAAAAATTATTTATTTATTCATGAATATCTATTGTGTCCCCTTCAAAGTAATTCCCATGAAATATTATACACTTATGCCAACGGTTTTTCCAATCTTCGAAGCACTTCAAAAACTCATTTTTTTTATTTTCTTCAGCTTCTCCTTCGATGCCGTCTTTATCTCGTCAAGAGAAGCGTAACGTCGTCCTTTCATAGGCCTCTTCAGTTTAGGGAACAAGAAAAAGTCACAGGGGGCCAGATCTGGGGAATACGGTGGCGTAACGTCGTCCTTTCATAGGCCTCTTCAGTTTAGGGAACAAGAAAAAGTCACAGGGGGCCAGATCTGGGGAATACGGTGGCTTCGGCATCATTAGTATGTTGTTTTTGGCCAAAAAGTCGCCCAAAAGCAACGGTGTGTGTGAGCAGGGGCGTTAACGTGGTCCAAAAGCCAATTTTGGTTCTTCCACAAATCTGGGCGTTTCTGGCGGATTGCTTCGCGCAAATTGCGCATAACTTGCAGGTAATATTTCTTATTGACCGTTCTTCCCTGTGGCAAGAACTCATGGTGCACCACGCCCCTGCAATCGAAGAAAACTGTCAGTTACGATTCGCGATACTTTTTGAACACACCTCGTACTATCACAACTCCTAACGACAATGTGAAAATGAATGAAATCGGAAGACAACTCCGCCCAATCTCCATATAAGGATACTGTTCAAGACTACTATAAGCACTATAAATGAAGAACTAACTAAGCCAGAAACATTAAATTTTATATTCAAGATGGTATGATACGAGGTATGACAATTAAGTAATGAGACTGATTCCATAAAAACCGCATATTTGAAAATTATTCTACTCAAAGTAGTCCCCTTGAGCAGCTATACAAAGATTCCAGCGCGTTTTCCATGCTTCGTAACATTTCTGGAACGCTTCGACTAGGATGTCCGCGAGTACCCTCGTCACGGCCGCCTGGATGTCCGTAATGGACTCAAAATGGGTTCCTTTGACCACCGATTTTGTTTTAGGAAACCAAACAAAGTCATAGGGTGACATATCGGGCGAATATGCCGGCTTTTGAAACACGGCGATCCCTTTAGAGACCAAATACTGGGACACGCTGAGGGCGGTGTGGCACGGCGCATTGTCATGATGAAGGATCCAGTTACGAGCGATGTTTGGGCGCACCCTGTTGACTCGTTTTCGCAATCTTTCGAGTACTTGACAATAGTAGACTTGATTCATAGTTTTCTCCGGTGGAACGAACTCTTTGTGGACGATTCCACGGCTATAAAAAATGGCAATCATCATCGTTTTCACATTCGACTTGCTCATGCGAGCTTTTTTCGGGCGGGGGCCGTTGCAAGTGTATACAATGTTCGGTTGCATCCGAACTTAGCACTTCCTTACTGGTTTCATGTTATCGTCATTAACAAAGATGCTTGGACGACTGACATGAGACAAGTGTTTGATGACTTCACGGCGTTCACTGAGTTCTTTGTGCCTCTAAAATACTTTTAGTCGTGATAATTTGCTTAATTCAAGTCAAGCTTTTAGAAGTACTAAATTTAATCCGCCAAATAGTTTTTGCAATTCCTACAGGGTATGTGCACCTCAAATATGCATATTTCATACAAATCACAGATTCTTTTTAGACATATCCACTTACCATTGTATATATTTGACTTAACTTTTACACATAACAAATAATCATACAAATACATACACACACATATGTGTAATCTCGACAAGTAAGAAATGAATAACAACAACAACGAACAGCAGATAGCGGTCAAAGGAATTGCAGCAATGCATGCAACACATTTGGGCGTTTACTGCCTGAGCCGTTTTATCTGCATAAATCGGCTTATTGCAGCAGCGACAGCAGCACTGGTAAAGCTGGCTATAGAGGCCTACCACAGATGCCACAAAGCCACAGTTGCCAAGTATTTTTGCTGGTTAACTATTGTTGTTCAAGTTGGCTTGTGGCGGTAATACGGTAGCCACTTGTTGCATTCATTACGCTCTGTTATCTGTGTTGTGCTTGCAGCAGATTGCCCAGTTGGCTTGTTGCAAGTGTGCTGCTTTCGACTTGTTTTGAAAAATCTCTTATTTTTTTCATTTTAAAAATCTTTTCTTTATATGACTTTACTTTTTAACTTTTTATCGTAGCTTTTTATTGCTTTTGTTGTTGCACTTTTTTAATTTGATGCTGCTACTGTTGCTGCCAACAGCTACTGTTGATGCCACACGCCTATTGTTGTTGCTGCACGCTGAAATCGTTATCAACACTCGCAGTGGCAACAAAATCTTTTAGGCATATCTTGTTGTTGTTAATTTTCTACATGTTTACTGATGATGACGTTGCTGTTTTTTGTAATTTTCGTTTTTTCGTTGTATTTTTTAGCTTTTTCGCTCAGCACTGTACGTACTCTTGTTAATGCGGGTTTTATGACTGCTACAGCTTCTTACACGCACACATAAACACGCACACACTCATGTATATTTAGTGTTTTACTGCGCTTAGCAATTACAAAAGATCGCTTGATCTTCTTATGGCCCAAAGTGTAAATTAAATTTTGTTACCACTTGTGGCACTCAGCCTACAAGTACCCATGCATAGCGTAGCTGTAGCATGCAGTTAGGCCGCTACACAGTTGAATTTTTGTTTTTGTTACTTCACCGTTTGTTGTCGGTTCATAAATTGTTCTTGCTCGCTGCTGCGATTGCTGTTCTTGCTGTGTTTGTTGCACGATAAGTATTTTGTTGTTGTAGCAGTAAAATTGCATGTTGTAAAAGCGCCTAACGGTAGTGTGTAATGCTAGCAAATGCTGCTTACATACATTGCTTGCATTATGTTTGGTGCTTGCTGGTGTCTTGATTGAGTTGACGGTGCTGGGTTGTAGAGCACTGAGAGAAATGCATTAGAAGACGATTCGTGTATAACTAAAAATTAGCATCTGAGTCACGATAACCGATTTGTTACATAGGGTAATATGAATCAAAGAGCTTAAAGCTCTACTTTCGTCTACATTAACAACTTCCTGGTCAGAAATTGAAGAGAGAATGAGAGAATATTTGGCCTGATTATACTAGATTAGACGCTAGACTTAATTTCGAACAATATGTCAATTTCAGTGATCGTTTGACAAATCTTAAACTAGATAGTAGTTCCTCTAATGAGGTTATAAATGACATAGTTTTAGCATAGGATCATTCCACTTTTTTCAAAAACTTCTTTTAGTTGAGTTAGATGCAGAGCCCTCAATTGACCAACAATGCTGACAAAACTAGTCTAACTGAGAATGTATGGAAATGATTGACAAAAACCCGGCACTCTTGTTGTATTCAACCCACATTTATACGATCTCTAGTTAATCCCTTTCAATAGCTTTAGGTAAAAATATGATCTGTGTTATCCAATGTCATACGGTCTCTAATATCCATCTAGTATCAACGAAATTAATTGACATCGTTTACGTGATTGTGTACTCGACAGGGTGAACTTTAAGTTCGTCGGCTCACGAACTCACTGTTATACCGGAGAAAACAAAAGTCTGTATTTTTGCCAGAAACACTCAAGTTTTACAATCCTATCTGTCCTCTTTAAGATGTAGAACTATTACACTCTCGAGCTCAGTCAAATGTTCGCAATTTCGGTCATCTGTAAATAGCCAATATCAACAAAACGGAGTTGGTTCCAAATGATGCGTTCATAGGGTGGATGACAGTGACAAAAAAGTTCCACAAACTGATAGATAGGCCTGCTTGCTGCGAATTCGGTCGCAATGAAAATGATTTCAACAAATCTGTGGAGATATTCTTCAATACATGGCTGAAACATAATGAAGAGAAATACAACGGTTACGATCATACGGACCAAGTTTCTTTTAGACCCTATATCCGTAGCGGCTGTCCAAACAGGAGTTCCATTAAAGTAGCACCCACACTAAGTTCCATTGCATTGGGATAGGCAATAACTTAACTTTCTGTAGGAAACTCGATAAAAATCATCTGGGTATCCAATCAGAGGTATAGAAGGCATAGACGGACGTGTCTATTCAGCTTCTTGAGGGGTTGCTTGAACCAACGGACTCTAAAGGAAATATTAGCAACATAGAGCATACCCGTAACATAAAATATTTTGGAGTAGAGTTGATCTGGGGCAAGCTAAAATAGATGTAATAGTCTGGCATTTGGGCAAGAGTGAACTAAGTAATATTGCTGGCATCATCACAGTCCACCAACCTTTAAGATGCCACCTTCAGAAGCTTGGTCAAGTGGTGTCAGCAAAATGAAGAGCATGCGTGGATCATATTGAGAAGCAGAAATATATTCTTGGAGGTTTCTCCACTCAATATCCTCCACGCCGTGTCCACCAAAATGAGGTCCCAGCGCTCTGCCGGTTGAGGAGCGTTAACTATCACGGCTCCCAATCTTCTAATTTAAAAATCATTGAACAACTAAGATGGGATGGTCGATTGAAATCTTTGTTCAGTACCTACCTTATCAGCACCCCATCCAACCAGAAATACTCGTAGTTTCGTTAGGTTATTATGAGAATCTTGTGAGAGTAACTCGTAGTTTGTGAGTTCGGTATTTGTAATAGACCATAATGGCTTTGGTTAAATTGCAAACGGAATTGTATGCATTTTCAATTTTATTTTCCCTTTTAAACAACTCTTTAACACATTTCAATTGATTTATTTTTCTGCGTACTTACAGTAATCAGTCTACAGTGCAATAAATCACATATTAGCCACACTACCTTAATCAACTCACTTTTGAGAGAGGGCTGGCGCAACGAATCTGAGCTGGAAAATCTATACCCATTTTCTTCAAAAAATTTGTACGGTGTACGCCCATGACGGGGTTAAAAGCGTGTAACTAGACTCTAACTCGAGAGTTTGAGGGAGACTTCGGAGCAGGCGGGAAGAAAACAATCATTCCGTTGGGCTTAAAACCAATGCCAGCAAGTCAGCATAGTATTTTGATAGATTAACGTGCCCTCGAGCAAAAAGTTGTATTAAAGAAACATAACAACAGCAAAAACAATAACAACAACTGCGGTATGGAGTTACGACAAACTTTTAACGACAAAAAAGTATTTTACAAAATGAGTAAGTACTGAGCAAATGGGAAAAGAACATGGGCGGCAGCGAAAACGCTTGTAATGCAGGCGACAGCTGGCACGAGCCATAAAATCAGCTCGACTTACACACAACAACAACAACACAGTGTATATATATGAAAAAATGAAATATTTTACAAGCAAGCGCAGCTTAAGACAGACACTGACCAATCGGGCAATGAAAATAGCGGCAAAGCTTAGGCATACCTACTATATAAATATGTGGTGTGTGTGTATGTGTTGGAGCGTGTGCTTGCAGGGCGTTGGGCTGACAACCAGCCGGGCGTGCTGAGCTGCTGCGTCATTGACGACGGTCCATTGCTGATTGTTGGCGCGCAGCTTGACTTGTGCAGCTGCAACACAGACCGAACACATACAAATATACTCATGAGTTTATGCGCGCGTGGAAAATTGTGCATTTGGCTTAGGGCTCAGGTGAAGGGCTCGCAACTCGAGCTCAGCACATGCCACTAAGGGGGACGCCTACTGCGGGGTACACAGCGTACTTAAGTCGGGTGTGCACGTTTTTCGACCAAGTAAGGCCCTCATGAGGGCCAAGCCTTGGTAATGACGTCGGCACACGGCATGCGGGCGTTAACTTGTGTTTTTGTAGCGGCGGGATGTGCAACGGCACGCACTGCCTACTACACTAAAGTGTAATTGAAGTGTGTGGTTGGTGCCAGCTTTCTTCAGTCTTTATTTCAGCTATCTCAGCAATGCATTTAGCTGACAAAGAGACAAGCCAAAGCTGCTTAACTGTGTAAGGCCAGTACTTTGGGTATTTAAAATTATTTACTGAAAATTGCATTGCGCATGCGCGTTGACGGTTGCGGATTTATATGATTGCCGATTGGAATTTCAGTAGCGTAAGTTGAAATTTTCGTAATTAACTTAATTAGTTTTGTATAAGAAGAAAAGTCGGAAATTTGAAATCGAAGGAAAATGTCTAATCTAAAATGTAATAATTTTTTTTTTACATAGATTCTATTAGATTTTACTACTACTATATTAACGTAAAAGTCCCAAAACAACTAGCTAAAAGGTCAATTTAAATACTGTCTTTACTGTATATAATATAAGGGTTATTATCACAATGAGTTTGATTCTTACTTATAGCATTTCTAATAATTGTCAGGTTAAATAGACTATGAGTACGCACTAAAAAGCTCTTTGGTGTGCCATGTAAGCACTTAGCAGATTTTGGCTATATTGTCCATCCTTTAAATTCTCTATTTTGTCTCATGATTCATAAGGCTTGTGCTATAAGTTTGTCCAAATGAGCCACGCTCTCTCTCTCTTCTCTCTCGTTCTATAACTCTATTCCATTCTCACTCCTTCTCTCACTCTCAATCTATCTTTTAAAACAATATCTGAACCAAATGTATATTGACAATGTGAGGCTTTCCTACCATTACAAGGTTATCCTTCGTTGGATTAACAAAATGATCTCGTAACCTTAAAATATTATAAAGATCGCCGGCCTTTGATAAAGGTAAAAAACCCCTAATAAATCACCTGAAAACCGGAACTCCGGTGAAGAACTTAGGGATTTGACAGGATCCAATTCATTACAGTTTGTCGATATTTTTTATTGCATTCTCTTCAATATTTGGTAAAATAATTGAGGCGCTGTGAGGGCAAATGACACTGCAATCGTCTTTTTCCAAGACCGGAAGCAAGATTTTCGAATTGATGTGGAAATTGAGCTTGCAAAAATTTTCAGAGGTATTTTGCGGGAGCGTTATTGTAGTTTCTCAAACCAGTTTGATATTTTCTTTCGTAATCTTGATATAATACAGGAATGAAATACTAGTGATTTAAGGCCTAAAGTACAAATTTCGTAGTGAACGATTTCAGTTCAGTGTACAACGAAAGTATTAAGTTCCTTAGTCGAGAAAGCTGAAAGACGTATTTTTTGCACTAAATCTATTAACTTCGTTGATCACTCGTTAGAAACTACGGTAAATCGGATTGGAGGTTTTATCGCATCCACCATATAGCCCAGACACAGCGCCAAGGGATTACCACCTGTTTCTCTCCATAGCGAACGCCCTTGTTGGTGTAAAGTTGAACTGAAAAGAGGCTTGTGAAAAGTGGCTGTCCCAGATCTTCGCAAATAAGGAGGGAGCCTCTAGGGAGGTATTCTGAAGTTGCCGTCTGTATGGAAACAGTTTAATGAACGAAACGGCGCATATTTAAACTAAATCCGATCACTGTAACACTTTTTATAAAGCATTGAATGAAGAGCAAAAGGATGGAAAATATTTGACAACCTAATATAAACTACTAAAATAGCTCGAGTCTTGGCTTAACTAGTCTACTCTGCAACAAATTTTTACTTTATAATTCATTATCCACATCTAATTTATATTTATTTATTTAATTTTGTCTCTAATAACTGAACTGCTAATGTATTTATATATAGGTATATTATACTTAACCCACTAATGGCTACATTTGACCGTCGTGCCAACTATGTTGACCATAACAAGCGACTATGCTGCCACCCAGTCACCCAAACCACTCACTGCCTGAGTCAAAGCTTTATAACTTTTGGACTGTTCCTTGCAATATATTTTGTTGTTGGGCGCTGCAGCAGTCGCGCACGTGCCAAGCGACATGTAGAACCATTAGTAGACCACAGCCGAGTAATAAAGTCACAAGCTGATGTATGTGAGTTTGCACAGTCTGGATTACATACAGCCTGAGCCTCAACTTTGATATCCAGTCTACAGAAATTACATACATACATATTTGTATTTCTACTCATGCTACAAATAATAAACCGTAATACGAGCGCTCGTAATGGCCATAATCATAAACATAATAATCGTTGAACCGAAAAGCCGCGAGCGCTTTCAACTCAGACTTATTACAATTTACAATGATCGACTACAGCAACAAGTATTCTATATAGCTGGGTAGACAGAACAATAATAACTGCCCTGGTATCTAATAAACTAATAAAAAGAAATATGAAAATAATGCGGCATAAAAGCAATAATTGCAACAACCTCGACAACTTCATCAAATTACAGCAATGACAGGCGTTACAGCCGGTCCGACGGCCGGTCAGCTTGCAGAATATATTGGTAAAAGAGCTGTTGACAGGGTGTGGATTATTAGGCAAGCGGTCAGTTTTTTTTGGGGCGGTGACTAAGTGAAACCTAAAGAACTGAGTTAAGCAGCTGTAGCAACAATTACTGCCATTTGGAGAGATATTTATAAGGAAGCAAAGGTGTATGTCTCTTATGCTGTAATAAAAATTGTAATTTAAATAATATTATTAAAATCTGCATGCCATTAAGCTGTGCGACCCTAAAATTGATATCAGAATATTATTCGGTGTTTACAAAATCGAAATATTCCGAAAATTTTAGCAACAATAAGTTATTGTAAGTAGGCTTCTTATAAGCTTACTGACATTTATACCTTTAGTAAAATAAAATAGTTTTTTTTCCTATTAACTTTTTTTTGCCAAAAAGTTTGGGATAGAAGTCAAAAAGAGTTTGTGTCCTTCGGATAAGCCGACTGAATTTTACCACCTTTTTACACCATGGTTGCCCGAAAGCAGTATGATGCCGTTGAAGAAGGTGCAGAAGCTGCAGGTTTGTCGAAACACTGCAAAGCGTCGAATAAGAGGTTGTCTCTTGATGTCCCACATCGAAGACTTACACAGTGAGGTCCGCATGCTACGTGTTGAGAAACACAACAAGCTCTCTCTTCTCTCCAAACAGTTTATAATATGATGGTTTAACAGAAATTATTCTTGAAGTCATATGAATGGATAAGAATCGCCACCTAGAAGCACCAAGAGAACGTTTATTGACCAGACCAAGGAGGCAACTGATTTTAGACAAGTAGTGAACGCCGTTCCCAGTGGGGCTATCAACACTTTTACTGACTGACAACCTGAATGTTGTCTTTGGAGTACACCGCCACCCATAACAAAGTCAACATAAAGTACGCTTGTGCTACTTTGTTCAGGATACCACAGCAGAATAAATTCCTACCTATCCAAAATCGACTCCAATTACCATATCTATGTTTTGCATGCAAAGAGCCCGCATGACTTCTGTTATCTCCTTACATATCCTATGAGAACAACTAACTTAACACCCTTTTCCCTAAGTATGGTCTGACCTTATTGTAACACCACATTTCCTGCACCTTTCATTTTCGATTTCAATGACAGTCAACTCAAGCTTTAACACCAAAACAGGTTCTATATAACTGCTAGAATACTGAGAATATGAAAATTCAGAGAAATTCATTACATTACGGAAATAATAAGTAAATGTTTCTAAAAAGCGAACATAATTAATATATTTGATAACGAGTTCCAAATCATTAAGATATTTGAACCTATAGATAAGTTCAACGGTACGTGATAACCCTTGTTGATAAAATAAATGTATATGGTAGAGAGGCAATATTTGCTCCATGGAATCAATGCAAAGAGACTTTCGCTGAAGAGAACTGATCTAAATATTTTTTGCAAGGAAGACAGCGACTTCACAGCTGTAAGAGTCGGTGAATTGAACGTATTTTGTTAGACAAGTAGTACTGTGGGTTGAGATTGTGGCTGTCACTTAAAAATGTCGGCTTCGACGTACTTGTATGCCTTTATTCATCCTTGTACAGTTCATATAATAAGTATAAAGTTTAAATTTAGATACAGAAGCACAGTCTGATAAACGCATAACAGAAAACCGCCTTCGGTATCGTGGGCACACATTGCCTTTACATTCCAACTCAACTAATTCCAACAAAGGCGTCCTCAAATTGGCAACTGGTACTTTTACATAAAAAAATCTTTAACTAGTTAGTGAGAGATCCACTATCATCTAGCGTGTAGTGTAAATGTTTGATTCGATGAAAATGATTCCTGAGTGTTAATTTGATCGCCCTTCGAAGCAATGTCTTTTAAAATTGGTCTCCATGTCAGAGCCTCCTGAGATTACAAACTTTTTTAGACGTTGCTCAATATTACTATCTATTTTTCCCTTGTGGTTAAGTGTTAACAAACTGGTATTTAATAATCATAAGTAGCAGAACCCACGATTTATCAGCAAATATCATTTATGGATTCAGATATTTTTACCAGTAATTAAACAAAATAAAATCAGTATAAAGATATTTAAAGGACACACATTTGTTGCTTGTGAATTTTTGATAGGTTTGGAGTTCAAATTTAATTGTTTTGTTATACAGAGGAGGAATTTAGGATTTAACTGAACAAAACTAAACTGTAAGTCATCTCATCTAACTTTGCCTACTATTCTTTTTGTAGCTCCAATGGGTTTTATGTGTTTATCAAGCCTCAAATCTCATTATCTGCTAATCCTCAAATTACTCTTTATCAAAATTAATAATTATTTTCCTTGTAGATGAAGATAAGCTTCCTTGTTATGTTTATATCCCATATTTTTTCATTGAACACTGTTATTATCATCATTAAAGTCAAACTTGCCGCTATACTATTTCGAGTAAATGCTGGTGTTAATTGGTGCACCAAGGCACATACATATATACGTACAAGAGGTATATATTTACGCATGAACACTTAAGACCATATATACTATATAACCGCAGTTGACTAGCAAATCATCAATTCCTGTTCCTTCAAGTTCAAAATCAAGTTTATCACATAGAACAGTGCAAACGAAACGCAGTTTGTCTATTTTCAGCAGAAACAAAATATAATCAGGTAGAATATTTGCGCAGAAAATATCGACTATCATCGATATGCGCATGAATTAAGCCCACTTGTATGGCTATTTCGCACTATTTTTGCTGCGAATAAATGAAGGGTTACTGTACAACAGACGCATGTGGCAGGCGTATGTGCGGCGCTGCTGAGACCCACTCCAGTTTGACTAGTTTTTGAACGTTGGGCAACTTTTTCAGAACATTTCCTACAAGTTGTCTCGGATTAAACAGATATGTTGCAATTTCACGAATGCAGACATATATGTAAGAATATATATATTTATACTTAGTATATTCATATACATATATTCAGCTCTGTATATACATTATTATATTTTTCTGAATCTCTGCCTTCTGCTACCTCAAGTCGTCTGTGCAACCATATTTTCTTATAACCCTCCTGCCATTAAATTGTCGCCTCAAATTAGAGCGTAGCTCGCGCATGCGCCAACACTTAACATTTTATGCTTCAATTGTATGCCGCAAGTAGCATGTTTAACGCATACAAGCGTCGCGTCGCATAAAAGAGGCTTGCATTACTGCCCACTTAATAAATACAATTGTTGCAGGTAATCAACCGCAGGTATTAGTGGTTTCATTGTAGGCTCTAGCAGAGGCAACTGAATGGCTGAGTAAGAAAAAAATAATCACAATTGCAGCAGGTGTTTAAGAATAGGCCACTAATGGCGACAGTTGTCGTCACTATGGCAAAAGGTGCTTTTCGTTGGGTGAAAATAAGCTCATAAGCTAGAGCTAGATTTAGTACTGCTGTGAAGTGGGTTGATTATGTGATTACAACTGAGTTGGTATAGAATATTAAGCAACATATTGTAACTCTTTTAAAATGTGTGATGAAAAAGTTGCTACGTCTAGATTTCTGGACTTCTCAGATCAGAATGTATAGCAAATCTTTAAGGAGGTATTCTAGTCTAGAAATTTAAAAAAATCGAATTTTCAAAATTCAAATTATTTTCGGAGATATAGGCATTTTTCTGACCCGGCATCCAAACTGGTTCGGCCGGAACAAATCGAACAAAAGACATTAGGGAAACTTTAAACGCGTTTTTCTCAAAACTGACCTTTTCGGAACGATGCCCACGATTTCTCAGGTTCTACTGGACCGATTTACTTGACATTTTTATAGAGTCTTTTTATAGGCTTGTCTATGGTTGGAACTAGCCCCATCCCAAAATTTTTATTTTTATTATTAAAAAAAAAAATTGAAATAGTCAGACAAAGTGATCAAAAAAAATTTTTTTTTCAAGCAGTCGCCATTTTGTGAAAAAAAATGTTTCCCACTTTTCCGTACTTCCGACCATTGCGACATTATAATTTTTGAAATTTTTTACTTTTTTTAGTTTTTAATTTTATTCTGTACTCTTCAAAAATTAATAAATAACTAATAAAAAATGGATAGTAAAAATATTAATTGCCTTTTTTTACGACACTTTAAAAATTACCTGAAATTCATGCTTCTAGACCAGGATACCCCCTTAAAATGCCATAGAATAAGGACTTGAAATTGCCTGTGAATTTCAAAATTAATTACAGCTCAAAATTTATTCAAAACCAGTTTTCTGGTATCGATAAGCTTATATTCTAAGTCAGACTAGACTCGAAACCTAATTTCATAACTCGTCTTTAAATCTTATTTTTTGAAAAATTTCCTAGTGAAAGCTTTCAATTTATTCAAAAGCGATTCGCTGATATCTAATAAATATTGTTCTAAATCAAAGAGGATGCAAAAGCCATATTATATATGGATTCATGAATTTACTCGTTTCTAAGTCGTAAGCTTTGAAAGCTTTCCTTGATGAAAGCTCACAAATTTTTCATAAGCAGTCCGGTGATATGGAAAAGGCATTATTCAAAGTCGAAACTGCTGGTACTGTTCGTAAGTTTTTGCAGAAAGCACTGAGGTGACTTGAGTGGCAACTCTGTTCATAGCTTTTTGTTATTGAAACATTTGCATCGAGCTAATGCGAAATTTTTGTGAATTGTATGACGAGTTTCTGTCTCATGAAACTGTCAATTCTATCGCTCTGAAGATCTGCCAATTAATTCATATGACTCAAAAGGGATAAGAAACATGAGACTCAGGATCTCATAGTAACTGCAGTCATTACTTCTGTACTGCAATCTAGAGTCTTAAAGTTCTAAGCATCACTAAATATTCTTCTTGAAACTATGAGGAGGATGAATTTTAGGCCATTTGTGTCAACTGAGGTCTTAATTCGCGGAGATCTTTAAGGTTGGATATATAATGCAGAACACCTGTTTGTTGGGTAGCTCGACCAAAACACTAGTGCTTGCACTCAATGACGATCAGTAAATATTCGAATGAAGTGTGAAGCGGCGCTAACAACTCAAACAACCGCATCCCTATGTTTTCACGAATCTCGGGTTAGATTGGCAATGTGAATGTGGATAGGAAACTAATGAGTTGATGATCTTTTATTTGGGACCCACCAGAATAGTAGATAATAGCAATTACGCCGATATTGTGGTTATAATACCAAGGGAATTGACCTTTCATTTCCAAGAGGCAAATACTTACGTGAACTTTTTGATTAATAGCTGGTTGGCCCAGGCCAACCAAAAATTTTATTTTTTGCTGGAAATATCTAATTATGGTGGCACATTTTATGTTCTTGATCTCCCAATAAATAAACTCATTCTCTAGTATTGAAAATGCCAAAATATTGAAGCGATATCCTGTGAATGTCCCAGATTCCTAGGATTTAGAACGGAAGCAAGAAGAAGAGCATTGAAAATTAGCATCTTAAATTAATTGGAATGTTAAATTTAAAAAACTCTTAAAAGTTAAAGAAATTTTTTAATAATAAGTGTAACACCTTGTGTTCAGGTACTCATCGACCTCCTTTTTGACTAACCAAATTGGTTTCCCTAAAGAATATTTTCAGGTTTAAAGTTTAAGGTTTTAAAGGCAAACAAAAAGGATATATTTGTGCGTTTTTGCGGCGACATGTGTTATATAATTTCATTAAATTTAATGACGTAATATTGTACAACTTTTCAAGCATATTAAAATAAAATTTTCAATGAAAAATATTAATAAATAAGCCTGTGACGGCGAATCTCCAGAAGCGCTCTCAAGGCGTTTTTTCCTATTTTTTTGCAGCACTTGGAAGTAAAAAGCGCGATTTTAGCTCAAAAAATAGCGGTTCATTTTTTAATAAAAAATAAAAAAAAAGTCCAAATGATTACCTATTGATATATGTGAGGAACTAATGTTCAAATTTTCACGAACTTCAAAAATAACTTTTTCGGGAAAATCGATTTGAAGTTTCAAAATTTTCAAAGTCAGATAACACGGACGGTCGTTTAAAACGCTGAGACGCCGTTAGTTTGACTATAATTATCTCAATATTTGTACACAATATTTTCGACGTATTGGTCGTTTAGATAAAATAAAATAAAAAAATGCAAAAAAAAAAATTTAAAACCTTACCCATAAAGGCAAGTGAATTTATTGACAACGTAATTTAAATCCTACTAATTTTATGACTACTTATTACGAATTCAATCAGTCAGCGCATCTTTAACTACTTCCATTTGGGTATTAGATAACATCTCAGGCGCTTAGCTTGGCTACACAACAAAACGCCACAAAACGGTAGCCAAAAAAATGGAAAAATATAATGAAAATATAAAAATTAATATTAATGCGTCTGATGTGCTACAAAAAAAAAATTAGAAAAACAAAAGCTATAAAAACCAAACCGGCGTACGCAACGCAGGTGGATTACAGCGCTGTCACACAAAACATTGCACCCTAAAGCAGCATTAGCTCTGCTTATCTACGCAGTAGAAGAAAAAAGTCCAACGAAAATATTGTCAATATATATATAGGAAACCTTTAACACCAATTGACATTTACATAAATTACCATGCAAGCGATTTTGGCGCGACGCTAAGCCAAGCCAAGCTGGTTGCAACTGAAACGAAAGACTTAAGAAACGAACGCGCGCAAGAACGAGTAGAGCCTAACGGATAAGTTATAAACCCACTTGAACTGCCATGCAGTTGTTGCATATATAAATTTCAAATTTTAAAACCGAAATTAAAAACAAAAACAACAACGCATGCGAGTACAACAACCACACGTTGCAAGTGGCATATAAAAAGTGCAACCAAATTGAAAGAAATGGGCACATTTCACGCAACTAATGAAGGCAATTTCTAATGGCAGCAAAAGAGAGGTGAAAAACAAAAACAACAACTGCATTAAAATTAAAAACAACAAGTGAAAATCAAAGTACGATAATGAAAAATCAGCCATAACATATAATAAACAACAACAACAATGACAGCATCGCCAACAAAGTAACAAGTGTGCTGGCTAAAAGTTATATGCATGTGGTGGCAGCGAATTTATGCATATGCATGTGTAAGTTTGTGTATGTGACAGTTAGTAGTAGTAGTTGTAGTAGTAGGGCAAGTCAGGAAAGAACCTTATGAAAACTGGTTTTAACTGCAATCAGCGTCAGCTCAAAGCCACTACGTGTGTTGTCGAAGTTGCATATACAAGGTACCTATGCGCGCATACATATATATGTGTGTATGTTTATGTGCTTAGTTGCTTCTTGGTGAGTTTTATACTTTTATTTTTGTTTTTGGTTGCCTCTTTATGCCTTTGTTGCATGCAGAACCCAACGCACAGATGGTTGCATGCGCAGACCGTCTGTCAGTCGTACGTACGCGCATAAACGCCAAGCGGGTGTACAAACATATGAATCTTGGCAAAGACGCCTGCTTGGTTGGTTCATTGGCTGCTATATAACAGCTGGATGGACCATGCCACAGTGTGAAAAAAATAAAAAATAAAAGATAAAAGAATACTAACTTTTGAATCTAAGGCGATATCTTAGTATGCATAGAGATAATCTAGTATACATGGAGGACCGAATTTCTATAATTTTTTGGCAATTGATAAAGATAATATTTTTACCGTACATGTTTTTACTGAGCAACCTAAGGATACTCCGACGGAAGGAGACCAAAATGGAGGTCGACTCTATTCTCGTCAGTTGATGAATCCATCTTCAGTCTCGAGGGCTTATTCGAAGAGGATCGGATCGGTAATTACTAGGTTGCGGAACTGAAATTTGCTGGAGAAGATCTTGATGTATGAAGAGCTTACGCCGATCTATTTCTTTGTCTAAAGATGATCGAAACCGAAGACTTTATCCTAAGGGGATCGACCGATAGTCATGGCTAAGCAGCAATGCTTTCTTTATATTAAAACTCTTAGCGGCAAGTAATACAGGTAGAACTAGAGCTTGTTTGTTGACCGGAAACCTTAATGATTTTCTTCTACCGAATATCTGCAACTGGTATGTCGCTACGGCTAATCTAGAAGCAGTGCCGAAGAACTCTGGCTTGTCTCGGTCTATATGCCGCATGATGACGAGGTGGAGGAGGTGAAGTTACCTCCGGATTTGCGAAGAGAGCCCTGGCTGTAACTAAGCGAATAAGAGCCGAAGTAGGTTTTTTGGCTCCTCTGCAGTCTTTGTCAGAACGTCGTTTTACTTCCATGATTTTCTAATGATAATTTGAAACTCTGGTACTCATTTTTTAGGAAAGCTTTTTATTCTGCATTTCAAGTTAATTAATATTTCGTTGCATGGATAATATGACCTTGATTGTTAAATACATAATTAGCTTTGGCGGCTCATTTACTCTTTCTATAGACTCATAAAATGAGGCCTATATCACCACAAGGTAGATTATTGCACTTCACTGTCTATACCTTAAATAAGACGACGTTCTACGAAAGATGTCCTTCCGCACTTTAATCAGCTTGCAAGTAGTGCTTCATTTTGCCTTTTCTGTAGGATGGCAATGTTTTCTTTGACATCTCTTTGCCGTTTACTAGATTGGTTTCCGCTCCAAACCTTTTACCTCGTATTTCCTGTAACTTTCTAACTGATTTTGTGGAGGCTAAATTTGAGTCTTGATTGAATTTTGGACTCTCATAGATTTCCTGATTTTAACTATGTACACTGCAGCGTTTACATTTTAAGCCTATAGGATTTTTCAACTATAACTTTGTAAAGAAGAAGGATCCCAGTTTATCTAAATTTTAAGCGACATACCAGAAACCATTATCAGGTGATCCAGTCTTACTTATACGCAACGAGAGTTACTCGTCGTATTTCGATATAAACTTTTGGCCAATAAGCGTTTCTAAGCTTACCTTTTTCGAATTAAATTCTGAACTTTTTCTCCACACCCTCTAGTTATTTGTCCCACTGTGCAATAGTTTAATTTTTACTATTTTTTGTTTATTCATTTCTATCCTGCCCACAGTTGAACACAATCAAGCAGATAATTTGAAACTGAAATTTATTACGAAATGCTTGAGACATGCAAGCATATACACACGCATGCGCACAGAAGAGGATAAAGGCAACCTTATAATTTTACAGCCACACATCCAACTAAATACATACGTATGTATGTCTGTATATGCCTGCATGCAAAGCCAGATTGCTACACACACGTGTGCAACGTCCGACCAGCAACGCGCTAAGACGCAAAACGCTGCCGCCGTCGCACGCCCGTTGGAAACGCTGCTGCAGCGGTGACAAAGAATCAACGACGCTGGCGACGCAGAACGACGACATACAGTAGTCTTAGAAGAAATGGATCTAAACTATAGATCGCGCACAGGGATGCAGTCATATAAATGTTAATGCCAGCATGTTGTTTATATGTATGTATGTGTGTGTGTGAAGGCATAACAATGTAGCTGACAGCCAGCGTTGTTAGTTGCGTTTGTGATTGCTATTCTTGTTATTGTTGTTGCTGCTGATATATACACTTGCTGCACACCTGCATTTTCGTCATTGCCCGCAATCAAGTAAGCACAACAACAAAAACAACGAACTACAAATCTTGCACAGGCGTGTGTGCGTCGGGCAAGATAGGCGAACAGACAGCCAACCAGCCAGCTAAGGTACTAGCCAGCCAAACAACCAGCCGGCGAAGACAAGTTACGACAAGACAGACAACCAGTCAGTCCAGCCCGGTCCAGACTGTGTCTTCAACTTGTATGCTCCGCTACGAAAATGAACACTTGGGTTTTGATTTTTTTAATGTTTTTGTATTTTTTTTTTTTTTTTTTGTTGCTGTTTTTCGTTTTTCCTACCTTTCAGCTTGTTCTTTACTTTCCGTATAGTTTATAGTGGAAGTATAATTTTTTTTTGCTTTGCTTTATTTTTGTTGTTGGTGTTAAAATTATAGCTTCAACGGTGTGGCATAGTAATCAGTGGGCATACACATAAATATATAATGTGCAGAAAACAAAAGAGAAAAATTCGGTTGCACCGACGCTATGATACCCTACACAAGAAAGCATGTTTTCATACAATTACTTGATTGTAAGCGCTAAACTTGTATGATAACTGTATGTTACAGTGCTCCAAATTGAAAAAATACAACAAAATGTTGCTTTATGCAATAATTCGTGACAAATAGAAATCGTGTAGATATCTTGTCAAGTGAAAAACTTTCTATAGAGTAACTTAATTGATCGATCAGGTCCAATATCAGCGATTCCGAGAAACCACTTGTTTCTTGAAAAGAAAAGTAGACGTGCAAAATTTCAGGTCGACATCTCAAAAACTGGGGGCTAGTTCGTCCCCCCTAAATGAGGACGAAGAGACACACAGATATGTCCAAATCTAGTAAACTCTTCAAGTCGATAAATTACATACATACATTCATATATTTTATTGGTTTGCGACGTTTCCTTCAGGGTATTACAAACATGGTGGCTAACTTAATATACGCTGTTGAGGGTATACAAATGGAAACAAATTAAAAAAGAAAAACTCTATATGTTTAACTACCTCGCAGCATAAAACACAAAGGCACACATATACATAGATAAATCCAAGAAAAAACACAAACAAACTGCTACACGCATACATTTTTGTATGTAGGTATGTATGTTCTTCTATGCAAGTATATTTTTGTTTGATATGCATATGTATGTGTACGCTTGTTTGCTCGTCCGTCCGTAGCACGTAAGACGGGTAGCACTTCCCCATAAGAGACACATGATTAGTTTTGTTACCCATTTTTTCTGTGCTGTTGCAACTTGTTGTTGTTGTTTTTGTTGTTGTTGGTGCACAGCAAACATATTAACATTAACACCAGCATTGTTATTGCCTTTTTGCTGTTGTTGCTGCACTTACTTTTGTCAAACACATTAGCTCCAACATTGTTTGTTGTTTTTATTGTTGCTGCACGGTACAGCGAAGAGGTGGCGGCCCAGTTCGTCATACAATTTTTCAGTTCTTTTACTGATTAGTTCTGCTGTTGTTGCGCCCTTTGGTTATTTTTGTTGTTGTTGTTGTTGTTGGCGAGCAGTGGTTTCCTTTAAATTTTTTACTACTTCTCCCCGGATTGTTGCCTTAGTTAGGTGAGTTTAGTGTCGTCACCACAATCAACACCACAATTACCGTCAGGTAGTCACCGCAAACAGTTGCCGTTAGTTTTTTTTTTTCATTTGTCATTTTCTAATGCAGCGATTTTAGTTCCAGCTTACTTTTTTTAGTTTGTTTATGTATGTATGTGTTTGATGGCAAGTTGTCAAATGCCAGATGTCAAATATTTTCTTAATACTTGAACATTTCCTCCACTTTTTTGAATACCTAAAATTATATTATGAGATATAACGGATATTCATGATGAAATTGCATTGACTTCAAAGTTTACATATTAAATCAAGGGTCCCTGATATTAACCTATTAGTATTACATAAAAAAGGAATTATTCCGGAAATTTTTCGGAGAAAAAAACCTTGCGCTATTTTTAGCTACTTAGAGCAAAAGTGATCTTAAGCTCTAAGAAATTGTAAAACAGTTTTGTTCTCAAACTCTAGCAGAAGCTGTGAGGGTCAAAATATCGGTTTACCTTTTACGACCAAATAAATCCACAAAATGAAAGAATTTCGCATCTGTATGTCCGCAAGTTTCAAGAAGCCTATATCAACACTGAGTTTCCAACGACGAGAAATCATCTGCTCCGAAGGTCTGATAAGGCAACTTTTTATACAATATGAGAATCTTTCGTGAAGTCTTTGGAAACACTGTGTGAAAAGCATTAATTCTGTCGCTTTTGAGCATTCTTATTTGTTTCTTTTTTTTTTGACAAAGTGGAAATTTGAAGACATTAGGGTGGGTTAGAAAACAAATGATTTTTTTTTTCGCTTGAAGCCCAGAATATTTGGTTGGACACTTCCGCTCCACGTATGAGCACTTAATTGCAATGGGAAAATGCAACGCCTTATCGTTATCTATTTTTATACTAGAAAATATAACAGATTTGTTCACCTAACGATTGTATGTGTCACCGAAAACTATTTGAGATAGATTTAGGGTTATACATACATATGTATGTAAATGATCACAACGACGAGAAAAGTTGAAATTCGGGTTATTGACTATATGTTAATCCGTCCGTGCTTTTATCTTGAGTAAAAATTGAGATATCTTGATGAAACTTGGTATGCACCCTACTTGGTATAAGAGTGCTTACTCTCGCTATGATCGCAGTGGATAGGGGACCTGAGGGGAAAAAATATAAAAAAGTTGTGGGGAGGCGGGGGTCTTTAAAGATTCAAAATTCAGCTAGCGCATATGTAACGGGTGGGCCATCAAACGTTTTAAATTTGAATTAACTATATTTCGACATTGGAAACGTCAAATACCATTCGGAAAGTGACAGATATTCAGTAAAAAGTCTAAAATTTACGAAATGCGTCGCTTTTCACTAGAAGAAAACTGGGAAATATCGAAAAAACCGAAGATGGTCAATTTTACCAAAAAATCATCTTTTCGGACGAAGCTCATTTCCTCCTCGGTGGTTACGTTAACAAGCAGAATTGTCAAATTTGGGGCACTACGTGCCATACAGCAAAAGCTACACTCAATCTTTTACGCCCCATCTTAGAAAATCGCATAACCAGCAAAAGAGGGGATGTGAATTGGCCTCCCGGAAG
The DNA here is from genome assembly GCA_037783105.1 of Bactrocera zonata. Lineage (NCBI taxonomy): Eukaryota > Metazoa > Arthropoda > Insecta > Diptera > Tephritidae > Bactrocera > Bactrocera zonata. The sequence continues at coordinate 158,030 of JBAWJQ010000005.1, read as the reverse complement.
CTGCGATTTAACTCCGTTGGACTATTTTCTGTGGGAAGTTGTTAAAGATAAATGTTACGCCAACCATCCAGAAACAATTCAAGATCTAAAGTACGAGATTCAAGCTGCTGGAACTGCCATAAGGCCTGAAACCATCGAGAAAGTACTCCAAAATTGGGTGGATCGGATAAGCTACTGTAAACTCAGCTGTGGTGGTCATTTGTCCGAAATTGTTTTCCACAAATACATTTCATTAAACAACCTTTTAATTTTTTTTTTAATTTAAAATTTTATATGGTCCACCCTTTATATCATAAGAACACCTAACTGCAATGTGAAAACAGGTGACACCGGATCATAAACCTGCTCACTGCCCATATAACGGTATTGTTAAAAACTACTAAAAGTGTGATATATCAATAAATACGCCCTTTGTTTAAATTTTACCCCCGAGATGGTGTGAGACATTTTTGTAAGAGCGGAAGGAAAAATGGACAATGGGTCTGGACTGCCCACTTTGAAATCACATATCTCTAGATTAATCCTATCGATTTCAACCAAATGTGACTACATCCACGCCTTTTTTTCATACACAATTTGAAATTCAATTTGACCATTTCATTTTTATAAATCAAGTATTACGAATGGCTTGAAACGGCTCAATACTTTCCTTAGCTCCCATATACCTAATATTACAACTTCCAGGGAACTTCATACCGCATATATCGGCCGCTATGTATATGAGTTATCTTAATAAAATTGAGAGAGAACTTAAAACTGTGTATTTTTCTACCTTAAATAGATAAAGTTGGACGAAAACTTGACCCATATAACTAATTTAATTTAATTTTAATAGTTAATTGAAGGCTACAAAATATCCTAATGAACATACAAATCACTTGTCTTACTTTATCTGAGATGCTACCATTGTAGCATTAAATCTTCCGATACATTTTTTTTCCAACTGTTTTCTCAGAAGTTCTGAATAATTTTTTTGTGTCATAGTATTCTCATTACAAGAAAATATCAATGACGGCTGTAGATAAATGTATTTTCGTAATAACATAAACAAATGGGAGCTTTGATATATGAAACCAGTACTTAGTCGAATATGATAGAAGAACGCGTTAGAAAACTTCTCGTTATGGTCACGCTCTCCTGCTCAGGCGTCTGAGACAATAATTTGTGCTCATCGCATCTTAATAGTAATATACCTCGTTTCCAGATGTCATTATAATTATTACATTCGTTTGAAAACATATATTTGTCATTATCATTATTATATTCGTTTGAAAACATATATTTGTTTTTCGGACAAATCGCTGATGGAAAGTTGAAGCTTTTATGGATTAACTATGTTATTAGAAAAGTTGGTAGTGGAAGTAACAATAATAGTTGTTAATGGCATTAAATTTAAAGAATTATCAAGAAGTAGGTTCTTAAGGAAATTCTCTCCAGTTCACAGTCCTAGGTCGGGTGTAAAAGTGAGTTCATTCGTGCTACGTAAACACGATTGCTCTTATCTTTTCAACTATTTCAACTTTGAACATAAGAGTTAAGATAAAACCAGTTAAGAAGCTATAATACAAATTAAAGTAAGTAAGGAAGAGCTAAGTTCAAATGTAACAGAACATTTTTTACTCTTGCAACTTGCAGTAATCGAAGCAGGCGAAATTTTATATTGAAATAAAAACTCATGGTTTTTAAAAACCAAATTTTCAATGAAATTCATTTTCATCATTCATAATAATTTTTTTCATTGAGTTATAAAATTCATATGAAAAAAAATTTCCAAAAAATAATCAAACTTTAATATCTTTTAAACGGTTGGGTTTACGAAAAAATCATACGAGACCTTTGTTTAGGGCATTCAATTTCCTACAAAATCTAAGAAACAAGATATTTTTTCAAGTAGTTGGAAGCGAGATATATATAAGTTTTTCTATCTGATAATAAAAAAAAATAGAAAACTGTATGTAGGAGGACCTTTCCGTTACAATTAAAAACTCAAATTTGGAGAGGCTTTCTTAGAGGTGTATAGGAACTTATTTTTCCGAGTACCAATCGAGAAAAAAAAAATTTTTTTGAATCACCCTAGTATGTATATATGCATTAATGCAAAATTTTAAGTGTCTGCCAATATCACAATTATGCAATAACATTAAAAATCTGTACATTTTTCAGCAGACAAATTTATTCTGTTGCTGTAAATTACTTTTAATGGAAAATTTTGTTTACGAGTGTTCCCCAGCAGGACCCCGCTGTAGGTGCTAATGCAAGAGCGCCTCACATTTAACTTTAATTCTTTCTAGCACGCAGTGCTGCTAAAGCCACATTTGTATGTAAGTGTATGCATTATACATACACACATAGAAAATGCCTGTTTGGCAGTCACACGCTTAGTCAAACAGTCGAACAATGGCACTCGAGCCGGCAAGCAACCCAGCAACATACAGACAATCATTAACTAAGGTTGCAAGCAATAATCCTGTCAGCTCAGCTACTGTATTTAGCATTTGACTGGAAGTGAGGCGAGTAAGTGCCAAAGAAAAGGTGAGAAGATGTCTGATTTTTTCAAGGTGCATTAAAGTAGAGTTATTGCCACAGCACCAAAGTAGACATTTGTATATGAACACACTTGTGAGCACGCATACATACGAACGTAAATATAAATACATTTGACAACACAAGTTATTAGCACATAAATATTGTAAGTAATTTTTTGTGGCAGATAAAAAATGATTTTTCTTGAACAAGCAATACATTGTTGTTGCAATTTGTGCACACATGCACTGTTGATTGGTGGCAAACAAGCAGTGGTGCTTAGATAAATAAATAGTAATAAATACAAGTAAATACATATTAATATATGTGGATGTGTGAGTATGTAGTTAGCAAATAAATAGTAAAAAAAATATTTGTAATAAATATTTATGCTGCTGCAAAAAAAAAATATATCATCTATACAATGTTGCACTTACGAATATTAACGAAATTGGTAGACGCCTGCTTAAAAATAAATGCCTTCAAATATATAGTATATAACATATATATGTATGTATATGTAGATATGCATATATAGCAGCATTTTTAAGTATCTGCGCAGCATCTAAAACATAAAATATTGGTCATTCAATGAGTCGACAGGCAGACACCTGAACTAATCAGCCGCAACACGAGCACACGAACACCACAGCAGCCAGCACAAAATTTAATATGCTGTAACGGTAGCACGGCAGCAGCATAGCGAATTGCTTTCGGCCGCCAGTGGACGTACTCACATGCAGTCGGTCAGCGGTCACCGCCGCCACCTGCCTTACGCAATTAAGCTTCGTTAAGTCAACGCCTATGCTGCTGCACCACCACCTGCAAGCGCAATGGCGTGGCCATGGAGTCCACCACCGCCACCTGATTATACGCCCAAATGCGCATGAGTAATAAATAAATACATGCGGTTGCTGCGCATGTGCAACACTGCAACAACAAATGTGACAGGCGTGCTTGCTGCGAAATGATGGAGTATTTTTCGGTTATCTCGTGGGGTTTTTGTGCATGCGCATGTGCTTTTGGCTGAGTGTAGGTTCAAGTAGTTGATGAGTGATGACGAGAGGAGTACTCCTAGGTGGATATTGAAATTATGGATGGAAAATTTATTTTCTATTTATAAAGACTGGACTAAGCAAGCTGGTGATAAAATCGAAACAAATACATATGTATGTGTATTGAGTTCTCTGGCGTTGAGGAGCACTTACTCAATATTCAGATTTTATTCTTATCTCAACTCCTTTTATCTAACCATGTAGTTCGCGAACTATAGTTACGATGTTTCAGATATTTTTTATCCAAAGGTCTATATGAAGGTCTACATTTTCGATTTCTTACCGAAAGTCTTATTTTGCATGAAAAGCGTCTATAAAATATTTTATATCTTTGAATCGCCTTGTAAAATTGCTGATTCGGCAATCAACATCTGGTAGAGTACCACCCAAATGCCATGTAGATATAGTCGGCTTCTGCTAAATTCAGGAAATCTGGAAACATAAATTATTCAAATGGATCCATATGGACCAATGCGCCACGGTTACTCCTCCTGATTGTTTTGTTTCTGCGCACATAATTCTGAAGGGCATCTAAGTGGAAAGAATAAGTGAGAGAAGACGCACAGTGAGTTATTTAAAGAATGAATAGAAGCTCAGGGGATAAGTTGGAAGGGTAATCCACTCTCTATCAGCTTAAGTATCACGTTTTCGGACCACTACAGAGTATTTCGAGTAAAGCTGCTGGCAAAAAATTGCAGTTTATAAACAGCGTTCTTTCTTCAGATAAATGAATATTCCGATACCGCTAACTAATTTGCGTCGAAGTCAAGGACACCTGGCTTTAAGACCAATCAAGCTCATGATCTCATGAGCTCATGATACTTGCTTGGGTAGCATGAGTTCAGCAGCCAGCCATTCCACGCTGTGAGATCCTTCTTACTCAGAGTGGAACATATGGTATATTAGGTAAGGTAGGTCATAGGTTTGATCCAAACTCGAAGAATCTCACTTGGATAAATATAACTTCATCAATCTACAAAGTGTTTTAAGCTTACAATAGGTTGTCTGTGCCTAGCGAAATATTTTAATCTCAGTTTAGCAAAAGCTGGGCAATAGATAAGAAAGTGACGTGATGATTCCACTTCGTCTTTCTCCATACAACTTTAGCAAAGACCATCCGACAGAATATTTAACCTCACCGCGTGCAAGCCTATTGTACAGTGTCCAGTCAAAATATCTATAATTGTGGCGATATTGGTTTTGCCCAGCCAATAATTCGGATGACTTTTTACGGTTCGCTCTAGGCCAGAACGATCTCGAACAAACTCTGGTTGTTGACTGGTATTTGCTGAGCTTACTTCAGGTCCAAAGGTTCAACAACGGAACTCAATAAGACGTCGGAGAAACGACACTATTCTAAACGGACGAAATTGGGGAAAGGGGCTCACCTCAGCCAGTTCATCGGCTTTGCAGTTTTCATCGATTCCACTTTGACTAAGCGAACATAAAGTTGTAACATTAGGTTGTCAAATATCACCCTTCCGCCTTTTTGTCTCTTGAACTTCGCGGCTATGTATAAAGGGCTATATGGGTCTTGATGTAACTTACAAAACGACGCTATGCATAAGTAGATTGGATATTGCGTTCAACAGTTATAGAAGTGTAAACATGGACTTCACTAACGCCGAAAAACATCGAGTTAGACCGGCATGTGGCATCTCGTGACATCGCCCAGAAGATGGAAGTTAGTCACCAAACCATTTTAAACAATCTGCAGAAGACTGAATACACAAAAAAGTCTGATGTTTGGGTACCGCATGATTTGAAGCAAAAAAAACTTCTGAACCAAATCAACGCCTACGATATGCTGCTGAAACGAAACGAACTCGACCCATTTTTGAAGCGGATCATGACTGGCGATGAAAAATAGATCACATACGACAATGTCAAGTGAAAACGTTCGTGGTCAAAGGTCGGTGAATCGTCCCAAACAGTGGTCAAGCTGGAATTGACGACTAGGAAGGTTTTGCTGTGCATTTGGTGGGATTGGAAGGAAGCCATCCACTGTGAGCTGCTCCCATATGACCATACGCTTAATTCTACCATCTATTGCGAACAAGTGGACTGCTTGAAGCAGGCGATTGACTAGAAGCGTCCAGGATTGGCCAACTACCAGAACATCGCCAGACCACACACTTCGTTGAAGACTCTACAGATTACCACCGGTTCCTGTGTATGGCGAACGCCCTAGTTGGTGTAAAGTTGAACTGAAAAGAGGCTTATAAAAAGTTGTTATCCGAGTTCTTTGAAAATAAGAAGGGGGCTTCTACGAGGGGGTATTATAAAGTTGCCGTCTAGATAGAAACACATTATCGAACGCGATATAAAAGTATACATGTGTAGATATATTAGATATCTATAGAACATGCCTAAAAGGCTCTCAGACTGTGATGGAAACTTACTACATTTGTAGATGTATAGTACATATGTATATGAAAAAAGTGATTAAGCGATCCCCTTAGTTGCTTCAATAACATACAAAGGTTTGGCTTAGGTCATCCTTTGTTGTTCCGTTATCGTGCCATATATGTTTCTAGGTTATTCCAGTTCCACAAAATATCACTTTCTTTAGATGAAACATACATATGTATGTATAAATGTGATTCTTTGTTCCAAAATGACACAGCATCCTCAGCGACTTTGTCTGAACAACTTCTTTGTCGCATATGCATAAAGTCATCGCAACTCCGCTCATCTCATTTAAGATAACTGTTTGTTGACCCAATTCGGTGTGACCTACTTTTAACAAAAGCCAACATGTTTCAACCCCCATAAATTTCGCAAGACGTTTTAAGCCTTTGTCTCGAAAAACTCCAACAAAAAAATCGCTACTCGCTGGTGATTGGCATTTTAAAACCGTTGTGTTGATTAATTAACTCGCATTAATTGCTGACCTGAAAAATTGAAAGTTGCAGGCGATAAACACTGCAAGAAAGGCCAGCTAAAACAACAACAAAACGAACACACGCGAACAAGAAATTAACAAAAACCGCAGCGTTTGTTTCTGTAATTCGCTTTTTTGGCATTAATTTGCACACGAAAACAACAAAAACCAATCAAAATGCAATAAAACAAACGAATGCGCGAAATTTAACAGTCAAATAAATCAATTACAATGGTGGCAGCACATTTTTGCCAAGCCAGGTAAATGCAACACACATACAAAAGCACATACAAACGATTTTACATCGCCAGCAAACAAAGGAAAATAAAAGTTGGTAGATAATTTCCAGCAGCACTGCAAATCGACCCTCAAACTCAACGGTGTTAATCCTTTGAAAAATTCGCTTTGCAACACTGTGACACACTTTGTCATGCAATTTTGTGTTTTTGTTAAAGTTATTGGCACGAAATCACCGCTAAAATAATAAGAGCACATAAAAAGCGCATTTAAAAAAATAAAAAATTCGGTGAAAAATACTTAATTTGAGAAACACGACCGCATACAGCGCGAATTGACAGCTGTAATGATGTGTTGGCCGCCTGTGGTTGGCTGAGTTCGCTCTGGCAATGACGCTGTGACGGAAGTAGGCGGGTGGACTGCGACTTTGGATAAATTATATGACGAAATGATCGATTAAATGAAAGACTGTGCATTATTTTGAAAAATAAATACTTTAATATGTTTTTTGTATTTTAAAGCTGGCATAAGTGGATCTGGCTATATTTAGCTCAATATCCTGCGACTTGAACAAATAATCACCTATTCCGGATATAAAAGCAGGAAAGAGAAAAAAAAAGAAAAGTCAACAGTCGTCATGTTATAGTTCAAAAGGGTCCAAAATGACCCCAAAATATTCCTAATGCTTAAATTCTAGAAAATTCATAAAGTGGTGTAATTCTAAATTCGCAAAGATGAAAACACAAACAGCGTCGGCCTAGAGAGTCTTCGAATAAAGGTCAGGAGTATGTGCATTAAAGTATATTTATGATCCAGATGTCTCCCATCCTTTGAGTAGAAGTTTTTGGGAATCAAGCGGAAAAGATCATGAAGCTAAACACAGAGTTTAAGGTAAGTTAGGTTACTTCAGGTCAATGTGTTGATTTTTCATGAGGCCACGAATAATCTCACTTGGACAGTTGGGAACGCCTGTCCGTTGTAATGCCTCGTACTTATTGGTGTGGATCAAAAAGACGGTAGAATATCTACATAATGCCACAAATTTGTTGAGGTGACTTATATCAATTCTAGCCAATTCACCGTGTTCGTGAAACATATAATAACCTCGACTTTAGTCTGGCGAAAACTATATATTGAAGGAGAAGGATAATTACACCTCATCTTCCTCATTGTAACTTTGACACGTTACTTCCTCCAAATCTTTAGCTTTACTATGTGAGTAGCAACGAGAAGAATGTCAGTTCAGATGCCTATAATTGCACAGTCCAGTGGTCTTATACGTTCCAAACAAATTTAATATGAAAGGAGCTTAATGCTAGTGCTAGAGAGATCACGCACTCTTTGGTTAGCTTTGAGCTCATCGTCAATAAGCTCAAGCTCGGCATACCAGCTCTGATATCGGAATGAATGTGTATCGTCCTAAAAGAATCTTGGAACTTTGGATAAGTACAACTGGTGCTACCATGAGCACTCTGAAACCAGAGTTGGTTGATTGAGCTTCGATCCAAACGTGAAAAAGCTCACTGCGCCTTTTTTGTCCTGTCCTTTTTTCAGGAGTCTGATAGCAATATTCGCAGCAATGTAGCTACCGGCTAAGTCTATCAGTGCTAGAAGTAAAATGGAAATGTATCACTGATGCCAATAAGACCCGCTAATTAAACACGTTTTAACTATTTAGCGTGAGTACATAGATCAGTATTGGCTTAACTATGATTTCGTTAAACCAAAGCCAAACTTTTGGTGAGACATCCCACCGTTTCGCAATAGGTCCTTTTACAATTTAAGACATTCACTTGTCTTCTTCACCCGCACCTTTTCGACAGTATGAAGTCGACAGCCCACCAATGAGAGAAGGAAGGTAGGTGCTTCGGGATTTTATAACTTCTGGTGAATAAAACCAGTTCAGTTTTGAGTGGACTGACAATTGAGCCGAATCTTTACAATAGGTTACAATTGTTACAATTCCGAAACACAATAAAAAGGAATCCACAAGTAAGAAAAGAATATAGGCACATATCATTTGGAATTGAGTAAAAGCTTTTCTCAAATTTGATTGACAGATCTACACTAGACCAGAACAGACCAGATTTCCGCCAAATCTTGGAAAAGACCCGTGAGAGGAAGATCGCACACACCACCTTTTCGTCGATTTTGAAGACGCCTTCGACAGCATATGAGTCTAGCTGTGAACGAGGACAAGACGAAGTATGTATATCCTGTCAACAAACAAACAGTCATCGCATTCGCGACTTGGCTCACACGTCACTAATGAAAGTCATAACTTTGAAGTCGTAAATAATTTCATCTATTTTATAACCAGTATTAACACCAATAACAATATCAGTCTGTAAATTCAATGCAGAATCACTTTTGTCAAAAAATGCTACTTCGGAATGAATAGGTTCTCTCTCCACAAACAAAGACTGAAATCTACAAGTGTCTCATTATTCCCATCCCACGGACAATAACAACTACTGATATGTTGCCCTTGCGAGTTTTCGACAAAAAGGCAGCGGCTGCGCTGGCTAGATCATGTCGTCCGAATGGATGAAAACACTTTTCGGAGGAAGATGAACCTTCACTCCGTTAAAGGTATCAGGTAAAGAAGGACCTGGCTGCACTTGGTATTTTAAATTGGCGCCGAAAGCGAAAAGTAGAAACGACTGGCGCGCAAAAAATAAGAAAAAAATCTTGACCAGAAGACCGAGAAAGTGTTAACCTTACGTGATACCTTAGAAGAGGTTCTCAAAGAAAGAAAAAATAATTGGTCGACTACGTCTATTTCTTCACCGAGCTGGTCAAAATATTTCTACGACTTACAATGCCATTGTAGAAAGAGAAGTACACTTTCCAAGCACTAACCGTACATTAGAATTTTCCACCGCTTCGAAATCTTGCAACAAAAAATGTGTCAACACAAACATTTCGTGCCGGCGGAACATGATAAACATAACAATTTGTGCGCACCATTTACACCACCACACTATCATGAAACATAATCTCCAAATCACGAGGATCATGCAAGGATCATTAAACCGTACAAAAAATGGATAAAATAATCCAATTAGCACAGCATGACGTACAAAACTTTTCAAATATTACTGGCATAACAGAAATGAACTTGCACCTGTTGCAAGCGAAAACAAGCAAGGAAAATAACAATAATAATAATAATGAGTGAAGAAGAACGAAGCACGAACAACGCGTAAAGGGAATCTTGCGATCTTGCAATGCCCGTTGTGCGCGTTTCAAAGGCAACGCAGATTGATAAGAAATTAAATAAACATGTATAAAGAAGGCAACAAAAACAGCAACAACAACATGCCATACTTGCCACAGACAGAATTGACAACCATGGCTGGCACTTTGTGATGAATAGTGGAAAAGGATCACGGTGATTGATCGTGCTGCAAGCAAGCCAGCCGAGGGTTGCTTTGTGCAAAAGGCAATTCTAAGCAGACAATAAATTTCTACCTTTTCTAACACACAGAAATGCATAAATGCATACATACATACATATGTATGTATATACATATGTATATATAGATATATTGTATATGATAAAGTCGAATATATTTCGAGCAGATAGTGCGTAGGTATTATATGACATGTTGCATGCAACGTACGGTTGTGCGCGTACTCCTACTTAGTAGTGAAGTGATTGCTTCATGTCTTGCAGTGAGTGACGCTGACGTTGAGTAGGTTGCATGGTGCTAGTAAAAATTGTTGTTGTGCTGCGTGTGCGCAGGATAATCCCCACACTGAAGTGGTTCGTTTTATTTGTGCCCTGCAAAGCAGATCCTCTACAGTTTTTCTTTTTTTTTTGAATAATTAAACATTTGTTGTGTTTGTATGTGTATGGCATGCATAGAATTATTAAATAGGCAAACTGCAAACCGGTTTCACTCATTTACAAGCACACAAACACTTGATTGCTCACGATTTTTCCACTGCCACGATCGGATAGATCAGCACGATCGACATACAATCAAGTGCAAATGTGCCATGAAACTTCTTGGTTACGAATTTTGCTTTTATTTTGAATTTTTATACCCGCGAAACATGCTGGAAGAGGGATAGTAGTGAGTAAGATTATTGCCTCGCCCACAAAATGACACGAAGACAAATAAAGAATTCTGTAGACACTTTCGAGGATTCGACTTTTGATTTCAGGTGCTTAATTTGCAAGCCTTAAATTGTATGTACGTATGTCGAACGGAATGGCGACCACATAATATATAGAAATGGCGTCTTCAATTGAGTTGTTGTTTTTGTAACGGATATATGACGCTGTTTTGAGGAAAGCGCAGGTGATTTTTCATTGAAATTATCTAAAGAGAATTCCAGGAAAGGTGCTGTTTCGATGGGGTCAATACGTAAAAAGGGGTGTGGCATGCAAAGTGGATGTTAGACTCTGTTCAGAGCTTAATATAATAAAAATCCAGAACGAAGTTTCTTGAGAGCCAATCTAGAATCCCGACTACTGGGAAAATATCCTCGAAGAAAACTGCCTGGAGTGGAGTTTATTATGTTACTTAACCGGCAGCATGCGGACCTCTCTACAAGTAGGTGTTCGATGGGTTCTTTTATTAAACGCAGCGCTGTATTCTGACATGTCTAAAACTTATTCATCTGTGGAACGCATCAATTCCGATACTGAGTAATTGATGGCCGAACCGGCCAGTTGCCTTGTAAGTTGCCAACCGCGTTCCTTTATTCTTTCATCAGAGCTGCCGACTACCGACTATAATCGCGGTCATATTCTGAGTGTAAGAGTATAGGCGGAATTGTAATTTCATCGTTAGAAATATGACTTCGTCCACTTCGTAAATAAAGTCGCTGTGGATTTGGTGAAGGAGAGTGTTAGGCCCCTTGCAGTTAAAAAGCGAGAAAGGTCGTAGAAATAAGTATTTATTTTCATTCGTCGCACTCGCGACTTGGCTCTGACGTCACTGTTGAAAGTCATAACTTCGAAGTCGCAGATAATTTCGTCTATCTTGGAACCAGTGTAAACACCACCTACAATGTCAGCCTGGAAATCCAAAGCAGGATAGGCAATTGAGAAGTAAAGTCCTCTCTCGACGAATAAAAATCAAACTCTATAAGTCATTTATAATTCCCGTCCTGCTATGTGGTGCAGAGGCTTGGACGATGACGACAACTGATGAGTCGACGTTGCGAGTTTTCGAGAGAAAAGTTCTGCGACAAATTTATGATTTATGACAGATTTATCCTTTGCGCATTGGCCACGGCGAATATCGCTTTCGATGAAACGATGAGATGTATGAGATATATGACGACATTGACATAGTACAGCCAATTAAAAGACAGCGGCTACACTGGCTAGGTTATGTAGTCCGAATGGGCGAAAATACTCAAGCTCTAAAAGTATTCGACACAGTACTCGCCGGGGGAAGCAGAGGAAGAGGAAGGCCTCCACTCCTTTGGAAGGATTAGGTGGAGAAGGACCTGGTTTCGCTTGGAATATCCAATTGGCGCCAAGTAGCTAAAAGAAGAAACGACTGGCGCGCTGTTGCTAACTCGGCTATAATCACGTAAGCGGTGTCTACGCCAATAAAGAAAAAAATAAGTTTAGAAATAATACATTCATTATATTTGTACTATCTATAATGTTTCTAAATATTGTATTATATAAGAAAATGTCTTCTGATCTTCGACAAAAGTTTTCGAAATTGGGCGATGAGATTGTCATACTGAAATTTTATTTAGGCCCGAATATAGAATTGTTATGGTCACCAACTTTTAAATAGGTTCCACCTCGTAAGAATAGATTATTATATGAAACATCTTAGGCGCATTCGTACCAAGAGTGTTAAAAATCGGTAAAATTTTTCTTCTTAGCCCCATTTAGCTGATTCATCTTCGTTTATATGCTGAACTTATTCTATTACCATTTGTGCTATACATTTTTTTAGTAGTCTCCAAAAATTTTAAATTTATTTAATTTTCAGCATCCTATAGCAGGTACGGTCCGAAACTCAATCTTTCTTACTTGTTTTATTTTATTTTTCCTTATTTTCACTTCGCATTTGTTTTCTTTGTGCAGTAAAAACTGGATAATAGCACAGCAGCGTTTTCAAACACGCAAAGCCTATATTTCTACTTACAAACATATCTAAATACATATGCATATTCCTATTGCTGCCTCAACTTCTTCCTTTTGTCAGCATTGCTTGTTGTTTTGTGGCAAATAATAACGTAGCAAATCCGTTTAGTAAGTATGTCAATGCGTATGTATGTGTGCGCACTCCCTTAAAAACCCATTGTACCGTGGGGTTTGCAAGCAAAAATCGAAAAAGAAAAAGCAACGTTTAGAAAGAACAGCAATTGCATTTAAGGTCCCCCATAATTTCTTTGTTGTTACACTCCACTCTGCTACATGCTGCCACACCGCTCATTTACCCATTCTCCCGCACCTGTGCGTACTTCTTTTTCGCTCCTCTCCCGCTTCCTCTCTTTCTATGCACGTGTTTGAAGGCGTGTGAAAATTCAAAATTCAATTGAAAATCCATGCGTTGCTTGATCGGCAGCAAATGCGGCATTGCACTCATTTAAATGCAATTTGTAAATCCCTTTATTTCGCGTTTGCCTCATTGCCGTGGATTTCCAGCTAAAAAAGCTGGGCATTTCAGTAGTAATTCATGCGTTTGCCGCAATGCGGGGAGGGAAGGCAGCAATACTTCTTTATCCTATTGCATTTTGTTAGAGCCCCGTATTAGCACATAGCCGGCTCCCTTAATTTTGCAGTAACGTGGGAATCAAATGCATATAATTTTGTAATCTTTTCCTTCGATTTGCATTAACGCACTGATTAACTGAGCCGCTCCGCTGAAATTTGCGTTGATCGTTCGTCAGCGATCAATTTCGAAGCTGCACGATCGGATGCCGATCACTTGTGAAATTCGTTATTCACATTTAAAATGCTAAGCTGAACTGCCTTGTGTGTTGCAGATCAAAATCAGCAATTATTTTAAAGAGAAATTTGTTAGGGGTGTATATTAAATAGGGAAACTTTTTAACTTGAAGCCGCCGATATCAAGTTACCTAAGGGGTTATTCTCTTCTGGAAATCACATTTTGGACAGTTTTTTGAATTTTATTAAAAAAAAACCAAAAATATCTTTACCATCCATTTTTGTATGGTATTTTTATTGATATCTTGAGAATGCAGAAAAAAAATTTTACAAAAAAATATTAAAAATTAAAATAATTAGAGGGGGAGAGAGACAGGTGTAAAAAAATGGCGTATCCTAGTGCAATGTCACCGGACTCTCCTGGTGGTCTGAAAAAAAAAAAAAATCAAAAGAAATTCTTAATCAGTGAGGATGTTGTTATAGTCCGGGAACACGAAATTTTTTTTTTTTTTGAAAAATGGCGACTGCCTGAAAATAAAAATCATTTTTTACGCTTTTTTTTGAAATTCCTGAATTTTTTTAAATGTTAAAAACAAATATTTTGACACGACGCTGGCAGGAACGATAAAGGATTATATAAAGAAGGTTTGCAGAAAATTTCAACTAAATCGGTTATATAGAACTTCAGATAATGCCGGTACCGTGCGGAAAAAAGTAGTTTCGAGAAAAACGCGTTTAAAGTTTAGGAGACAATTCTAGTGAACACGGACGCCACCTCACAAAATCGGCTGTACCTCCGAAAATAAGTCGTATTTTCGAAAATCTTTCCAAGGTCATATTTTTGAAAGTCTAAACTTTAAATATGTGAAAATAAATCGAAGTTTTCAAAATTCTAGAGTAGAATACCCCTTTAAATTCATTCAAAGGATTCAAAAACAGGTTTGTGGTACGAAATAGTGGTCTTGTAATCCTTCTATGGATGATTCAAAAACAAATTAAGAAATATGTGTAGTTCTACTGTAAATAGTTATCCTTTCAGCCTAATTCTGACTTCTTTGCAGACAGCAATACGAAAAAATCTCTTTCTATATAGACTGGCTCACTGCATATTGAAATTCCTATCATTTGCTCATATTTTGTCTCAAAATTTTTGAGTAGAAGTGCCGTGAACTAGTAAGGGTTTACGATAAGCAAGGGTTCGTTGGACGCACTTATTGCGGAAAATTTCGGTGAGAACTTTCGACATTATTTCTATTTTTTAAGTATATAAATCTCATTTCAACGATCAGATAACAATTCAGTATTTGAATTATTTGAACTGGAGTAGATTAGACGAGTATGTAGATGCCTTCACTAGAGTGGTTACCTGAACGTTATTCGGTAAACTGGTTACTCTACCAATAGTCTTCTTTCGCTTTAGGATATATGAACTTATTTGCATTAGTTTATTGATTTTAATTACAATATGAAGGGCTATTTTGGTGTGGTAGAGGTTTTTTTCTTAACGATAAGATGGATTTAGTTGACCACTTTTTTTAGTTGACTCTTTCATGATTCATAGAAAGAGTTCTTAAGTAAGGTGAGGAACCATCACATACCTATAGAATTAGCCATTATCTACCTATATTTTTTCTTTCCTCCCCACGTCTTTGGTCTCACTAAGAACTCCTCTTAATTCTGAAGCAATCAGCCAGAAGCAACTAGCTTTCTCGATTAGAAAACGGACAGCGTCCTCTCCTTCCAAATCCAACGATAACGACTCGCAAGATTTTCCGGGTGTTAGTACCAAGTCTCTAAAGAATCTTATGAAAACCGCCTGGCACTTTTCAAAATGGCAACAACTTATCCAATATAATCGTGTATATTTGACCTAAATCGGATCATTCTAACCAAAAATAATGAAATTATTTTTACTACAACTAATATGTTAATACGGTCGGGGTTTTCTTGAGAACAAGGTACTTGAAGAATACCTTTCTTTATTTTACTTAATTTTTTTCCACAATTTAGATAATACAATCTCAAGTTTGTCAGCCCACATAACGACAAGCAATAGCACGTAGGAGAGACATACGCACTTATGCCTTTGCGCCAAGCGACAACAAGTGGATGTAATACCCTTAATCCCCCTCAAAAAACACAAGTATGGATCGCCCGAACGCCAATAAGTATGAACGAGAATGTTTAGGGAAAAAGAATCTGTAAAAAAACGGCTTGAAACTATACGAAATGCAACCAACTGCAGCCAGGGATTATTGGCAATAGCATTAGTGCGGTTCAACATTGAGCATTATCACTGAAAAAAAGGCAAAAAAGGCAAAAAAGAGAGAAAAATCAAACCATAAAATTTTATAAGAAGCCAGCTGCCCCCTTAAAAGGGCAACAAACCCGATCGATGTTGTTACACATAAGCGAGGGAGCTCGAACGAAGTCAGCAACAAGCTGAAGACGTTATGTTGCAGCACGACAGGCATGGCATGCCGCAACGCATGCGCCGTACACTGCCACACTTTTGAAGCAAACACATACAACGTAACGCTTATTTTATTTGTTTGTGTTTTTCTTTCGTTTGTTATTTTTTCGTCAATTTTTCATTATTTATCACTGTTGTATGCTTGGCGAGCGCGTTGGTTTGTGTATTTATGGGCAACTTTATAGGCTGCCTCCGAAGTGCACATTATGTATGAAGAAATAAAAAAAAAAAACTTAAGTAAAACGTGAAAAAGAAGAGGAAAAAATTAAATAATAAAATCAACAGCATCTTTGGTAGTACTTCGAACTCAGGTTTGTTCGTTTGGTCGCTGGTTTGCCGGCGCGTTCGTTTGCTCAGTCGGTCGGTCGATTGCTTGCTGTGCGCGCTCGTAATCATAAAAATACGTGAAAAATCAAGCAAATAGCAAATATAGCAACAACAACTATATACTCGTATGTATGTATGTACATTGTATAGCAAACACATGCATCACAACAACAACGCTCTAGTTGGGTCTCAGCGCGCCCGTGGTTTTGCTTTGACTGGACGTTATGGTCGTTTGACTGTTCGGCGAGCTGCCGTGGCTGCGTGGAGGAGCACGGTTGGCGGCACAAAAATTCACAAGCGTCGCCAGTATGTCTGGCGCGACGCGGTTGTAGTGTAGTAAAGCAACAACAATGAGAGCGCATTAAAGCAACGTTACGTTCGTGTCATAAGTGCACGGAGAGGCGAGCGCCGTTATTGTTATTGTTGTTATTTGTAACTGCGCTTTTATGCTCCACCACTGTTTGTTGTTGCTTTTATGTTCAGCACTTTTTCTGTGTTTTATTGTTGGGGCACTTACATATCTTTGCCCCACAACGGCATTCAGTTGCATGCAACATATTCACGTTTGTTGTTTTTGAAGTGTTTGTTGTATTGTATTTCACCTACAATTCTTATTTAGGCCCCATTTGGGTTACGATTTTGTGGTTACGGGCTCCTTTGTTACTATGAAATAGAAAATTCTGTATTTAGAATATTATTCTACATATTTTTTAGCTCCTTTCTAAATTATATTCACTTTATTGCCAACTTGTCTTCTTCAACTGAGTGATCGATATGTTCTTTTCTATATTTAATCAATCCATCAATTCACTCTTCTAAAAATACAATGTGTACTTTTGATCTATAGGTATTAACACTGAATAACGTAAGTTGTGTTTTTCGTGGGTGCTTGCATGCTGACAGCCTGAAGCCACGGTGCTCAAGATCGCAGCGGACCAAAACAATTCCTTTATCAACACCTCAAATAATGCAAGCATTAGGTGGATCCAGCTGGTAAGGCAGAATGGACATCTTGGTCGGGTTCGAATCCCATCTAAAACCTCTGCCGTACTCAGTGTTCATCATCGGGCCACAAGGCGACTCCAAATTGAACTGACACAAAGTTAGCTCTCCCAGCATCTATGGCAGCAGCAGCTTCCAGTTGCACCCCATTCAGCTCATTACTGTTGAAATTTGTAGCAGTATTTCAAGTTCTTTTCATTGATAGGAATCACATTTTAGTTCAAGGCTAGTATAATTGCACTATTTTCTAACTAGACCATGCCTATTACTTAAGGCAAGCACTCACAGCATAAGTACACGGTGCAATTTGTGGATTTTAGTCGCCTTATACGATTAACAGGCCTAGCCGCGGGTAAACTCTTATTACCTCCTTTCCCGCTGGGCGGTTTAACATGGAAAATGTCGGTTCGCTTTTTAAAATTTTTATTGGCTTCTCAAAAATGTAATAGCGAAGCAATAAAAAGTATTCAAGTAGAATTTAGACCACTGGCTAAGGATTTCTGTTTGATTATGCCGGCCTATTTGAATTATACTAGTCGTATGTTCGATTCAACACTCACTGTTTGTTTGCTTATTTTTGCGATGTGGCTCATTTCTGGTTGAATGCGTATTTAAACAAGCAAAATTTCTGCATTTGCGACGAAGAGATTCGAGAGCTGCCATATCATCCAAAAAATGGTTTGGTGTGATTCGTGAGCCGGTGGAATCAACGTTCCATATTTCTGCAAAAATGATGCCAGGGAGAACGTCACGGTCAATGGCAACCGTTATAACGCCATAATAACCGATTTTTTGATGCGCGAAATTGGAGTTCGTGATTTCGGCGAAATTTGCTTTCAACAAGACGGCACCACTTCCCACACACCGCATCAATCAATGAATTTATTGAGAGAACACTTCGGTGAGCATATAATTTCACGTTTAGGCCTGTCGATTGCCAAGATCCCTCTTCGATTCAGGCCTTGGAGCAAAACATCTTTCGCCAGTTAAGGGGCACACCTAATGTGAAATTTTCAAACAATCGATTTTTATTTCTTTTTCATATTTCGATAGGCTATACCTTTAAAAATAACATACTAAAATTTCAAGTCGATATCTGAAACAGTTTTTGAGTTACAGCCATTTAAAAGAGTAGCCGCTCGGCAGTTAGATAACGATCATTTTATCTTTAAACGCGTTTTTCTCGAAACAGCATTTTTCGAATTTGCTCCAGTGATTACTCAAAAACAAAAGATCCAATCACTATTGAATTTTTTTACATATTCTATATGTATATAGTTCTCCGTACAATGACCTATCGGTTTTTGATCTGATCAAAAAATCGAATTTTGGCAGGCCAAAAACGACCAAAATTTTGGGTAAAATTCGACTATTTTTTTTAAAACGCCGCCATATTCTCAATTTTTGATTTTTTTTTTCATCGAGGTCCTTGTACATACAATATTATCTTGTTTAACGAGAATTTTGTTTTATTTTATCCACGGAGAAGGCCGGAATCACTGCTGCAGTGAAGGACCTTTTTTTCGCGCCGTTGGAGATCGACTATAACTTAAAAAATATTTAATTCTTTTCTTCAAAAATTTCACTGTATATTCTTGAAACATGTTCTTGAAATATATTCTTAAAATTTTGAAATAATTGATTGAGTATTTTTTTTAATAAAAATTCCCAAAAATCACCTTTTTTTAGGCCATTACACTAGGTGTACCCCTTAACTGTTCGTGAGATAAACTAAAGCAACTAACATTTGTAATCCACATGAATATATACTTTAGATAGTTACTAAACCTTTTAGTTATTCGACAATCTACACGGAAGTATACCACTTATTGAACACTCGCTGTAAATCAACAAGTGTTGTCTCAAATAGGAGTCTACGATAGGTTAGATAAATACTCCTGGCTTTCAAGTTATATGAAATTACTACTTACAAACCCTATCAGATGCGAATATGCAAAAGTGATTACTTCTATCGTTATTAAAAATAAAGTCTCTTAGAAGCTAATAAATCTCGTTTGATAAGGGTAGGCTGAGAACAGTATAAATATTTCACCAAATATTTCATATACTCATATTCAATATATAATATCCACATACATACTTCAACCATTACCGCGCTCACATATGCCCATACGCCATACACAAACTCAAGCACATTACATAATAATGCAATAAAATCATATTATAGCTTCCTCGAGGCAATCAAAAATTAAATTAGCACCCTGTATATTACAATAAATTGTTGCATAAAGAAAACTAAAGTAACAACAAATGCAACAAGCTAAATAATGAGTAGTATTTCGTAACGATAAGTCGACCAAGTGGCTGGCTCAGCATGCCAAAAACAACAGCACAAGCAGAAACCCTGCCATTAGCAGTCGAAGCGCGAAAAATCTGTTTTAATAGCAAGTGGCAATAGGAAAAGGCTGGCTTACCTATAATTCGGTTTTCTAAGTAAAACTACAGTAACGGTATCTAATCGTTGACCAGTCATACACGCAACTTGTGGGCTGGCTTTAGCATCGACTAGCTGTCACACAGTTTACAATCGCCGTGTGTATGTATGTAGCTCGGGTGCAGTTTAGTGTGGTCAAACTCCACCAATCAAAATTACAATGTGCGCGAAATTTCAAACAAGCATAGCATTTTATTGATTACAATAACGAGTATAATAAAGATCGATATACAAAATAACTCCATTAAAATGCAAACATTGTTTATATGATCAAAACATTTCGCAAGATCCTTTCGATTGTGCGCTCTCTATCTTGTAAAAAACACAAGACAAGCCATGTTCGTAATTTGTAGCTTTAAAATATAGTACCTAAGGGTGTTTGTGTGGTCGGACGACTAAGAAAACTGTTTTCACTTTGGTCAACATGCCTGAAATTCATATTACGTTTGATTTAAAAATATTTAAAGACTCGGTTTGAAGACGCAAATACAAATACTTTTCCGACGCCTTATCCACGCCAATTTCGGGTTTAGAAAAAGGTAGTTCATCAAGTTTGTAGACCTCTTTTTTTAGAAGTTTTGTTGCTTGACTGAGTCAAATATAATTAATTGTGCCTCAAAATGTATTTTTGTTTGTTATGCAGATAATTGATGTCATTTGAGATTTCAACAAAACGTCGTCCAAACGATTACCTCGGCTCCGTTTGTACATCTCCACCCGCATTTGTCAAATTTTCAATGTCCAGGTGCATCTTTTCGACTGGAATTTCGGCCGTTCTAAATGTTGTCTTCAAGCTCCTCGAGAGTTTTTAGTTGACTGGTGTAAACCTTTGATTTAATAACCGCTAGAAAAAGTAGTCTAGAGACATTAAATCAAATGACATTTGCGGCCAATTAGTGAAATAAACGAGTCGCCAAACTTTTCACACAACGTGTCCCTGTTTAGACGTGAAGTATGAGGCGACGCACTAAATGGTTGGATATAAAGATCGTCCGCGTCAATTTCATCAAATTCCGGGGAAAAAATCATCGAGTGATACAGTTATTGATGGTGACGTCATTTGCTGTTTGATTTCTGAAGAAATAAGTCTTGATGATGGCGGAATACCATACGAAATGGTGAATTTTTCGGTTTTCTGAACCCCATCAGGACTTGACTTAACCCAAAAATTTGGTTTATTGACGAAATTATTAAGCTTGAAATGGGCCTCATATGAGAAGATGATTTTTCGGTGAAAAGCAGGCACCGGAGAACGTGAATTTGCATAATAATCTGGAACAATTTCCATGCGTTGTACCAAAGTGAAATTTGACATAATAAAATGTCGAACCAGACTTACAAAATTTGAGAAAAATCCATAAGTAATCATGGTCACAATGAACTAGCCAAACCACGTTATCGCTATTGGTAGACCCTGCATACTTACTTGGGATACCGGATATTTTCCAATTTCAGTTGCATTCGTCATAACGCCATATATTTGGATTTTCCCATTTATCATGCCTCATATTATGAAATATATTGGAGAATTTTATTAAAAGTAAGTTATGAATACTGACGCCGATACTGCGGAGCGGCATATTGTTCACAACCTTTCAAGCCTTGCATTTTTCACGGTCGCCCAAAGGTTATTTGACCGATTTTACCAGAGTGGAATTTTATATTTTGGTTTGATTTCTTCGCTATATACTCTGTATCTGTCCTGTAATACCCAGCAGAATGTTCCATTAATTTATTTTGGCTAAAGTCGGTGTGAGAGCGATTTGGATATCTTCTAGAAGGAATCTGCTTTATCTTCCAGTTTTGGGATCCGTTGTTAATCATATATGTATATTACTAACACGGCTCTCCTTCACTTTATCCTTCATCGTAATTATAAATTTTTTTAGACTCCAGGATAGGTAGAGGTTTAAATTGTAAGTTCGCTTTTTGTTCTTAGATCAATGTTTCTCAGGTCCTAGACATATTTAAAACAGCCCTCTTTTATATATAAATTCCGCTTATACTCCAATTTCCAATATTATCGCTAGAATCATTGCTGGGAGCGCTTAATCTGATATAAGAAAGAAAAACCATAAGCGATGTCTAGTTGGACGTAGTAGAAGTTATAACTTTAAGTCTGTAAAAATTAGATGTCAAACAGAGGCATTCGGATTTCAAAAAAGAGAAGGTATAGGTTGCGAGTAAACAGCTCAATACAAAAGTTTTTATGATTGTAAAATATCTAGAAGTTCTACCAGTAATTTCACATATACACATTTTTTATAGACATTTTAGGAGTAGGGTCAGAAAAGCGAACAAATAAAACAATTGGTGTGCTAAAAACCGAGAGCCCAACAGGGTTTGCCGAAATTATAAACTTAACAGAGTAATGAGGAGTCGAAACGGATTTGGACTTGTAGTATAAACAAATATATAGGGTATCTATAAGAATGTATATTTCTAAAAATATTTATCTATTCCACTTCAAGCAATTCTACAGTTAATTTCCACATCTCACAATTATCGATTTTTCAAACAAAATTAAAGAAAACACATCCACAGCTAAAGCTTTTTAAAAGTAATTAATCACCACTCGAAGCTTTACATTCACTTTAATATATAATAATAACAACAACATATAACTAGAAGCTATTACTGATAACATTTAATTGGCTTTTGATTGTTCTCTGTGACCCAAATAGAAAATAAACAAATCAAAGCCATTTCGATGTGAACGCTACGCCACTTCGTCATGTCTACGTCTCCGACTGTAGAAGCGATAATTTACGAGTTCATGCCCGACAAATGTACAATTAATACATATAAATTTCTATATGTGCACTTAAGTATGTACAAATTGCTTAGACGCTGCGCGCCCAGTGAAAGTGGAAGGGTTATCAGTTCTGAGTGAGACGCTAATTGTGTGCCCGCAAGTGCTTTGGGAATTCAAGGCACATAAAAATAGAAAACTTAGCGGCTGTCCAGAAGTGGAATATCAGCAATTTTGATACAACAAATAAATAAACTTGCTTAATAAATGGAAATAGATTAGGATAATAATGGAAATGAAAAGAATTACTATAAAAAGTAATGAGCGTGAAGTGATAATTACGCTTAAGCTTGCTGAAATGTAGTCACTAAGTTTGTTTAACTCGAAATATGTCTGTTAAGCTCTAAATTTAAAACTTATATGTATATGTATTTCAAATAGAATACTGCGGATAGTAACTTGTAGCTCTAGACTTAGTACGTGAAGTTTTAGTATGAGTATATTTCTTAGCAAGAAATTTTCTTTATTTGAGAATATTTGGGAGCCACTGGATATAAGTGAAGAATTTCGTCAAACCATTATTTTGAACTGCAAATAACAACAGACCCTATAAGGAACTTCATATAAGCATGTACTATACGAGTATGTCATAGAGTCTTGTCGATATTAAAGTTCAGTACTACAGGAAATACTGTCTCTCTTCAATTAAATAAGATCTTACCATACTACACATAAGATACCATATCTATAGACATATTGTCAACCATTCACAAGTTTTAATTTTTCACTACCGAAGCCTTTAGTAAAAGGGGAAACATTTTATCGGCAACCGCAGTGTAGACAGAGAGTTCCGTTCGTAAGAGAAACGTAATTGGAAGGTGCGGGGATTTTTATCCTTTCACTGCTTTTACATAGTTTAACTTAATTACATGTGTAATACATACATACAAGAGAGGAAAGTTAGCTCCGTCCAAAGTTAGTCAATAGAAAGCCGATCGGACAAGAACTTGACGACATTGCAGTTGGTTAATCTAAATATTATAAGCACTTCTGCAACTTCTTACCACAACTCTTAATTCTTACGAATCCCTGCAATGCGCCATTAATCTGATTAGATAATTCTCATTTTAAGGACCTTAGAGATATTTAGTGTTTCTATGTTTTATGTAATCCGTGATGGCTTCGATGAACTTGTTACTTGAAACCTTATACCTTTTGAAATTTGAACTGTTTCACTATCTTGCCAAAAACGTATTATCTGTAAGTCCAATGAACTTGTAAAAACTAGTCTGAGTGAAATGTCTGAAAAATCAAAATATAAGCAATTTTCTTGACTGTGAAAGTTCATCCGAAAGTTTGGAGACTAAAACCTCTTATTCTATAACATTTTATGTATATAGTTTCTTTAGACAACTTATGATCTTTAACTTCAGTGTTACCTGTAAAAGCAATATTTTCGCAGAATTTAAGCTGGTTTCTTTATCGTTAATCCTCATACAAAAGCTTGTTGCTTTCAGTACTTTTAAAATAAACTAACAACCAGAAATACTTTAGTTTCAAAGATATTTATTTTTCTGAGAGAACAAATGATCTACAAACACAATGTTGACCTCCAAAAAAGTTTTTCTGAGTACAATATTTTTTATACCAAAATTTAAGCAACCTTCTTGGCTATATATTTGACAAATTAATGAGGAAATTCCTTTTGTTTTTCCACTTAAACAGAGTTAAGGCGGATGTTTGTGCAAAATCTAGCACAGAGATCGGCTGTAAGTCACAATACACACCCCAAATAATATCAGTCTACTTCCTTCAATATCTTTAAAAATTATAAAAGGCATTAGTCACGGAGTTACGAAAGCAGTTTGCAAAACATTACTATCTGAACACCTGATAAAATTTGAACTATTCTCCTTTTTTGCACTAATTTCGGTTGAAAAGTGTCAAGTTGTCAAACGACAATGTCCAAAGGACAGGGCTGGGCAGAACAATAAGCAATTTAAGGTGTTGCATGACAAATGTTTTGAAAAAGTTGCAAAAAAAAAATGGAAAAGACAACAGGAACTGAAATTGCCTGCAAATTTTGAATGAAAAAATTGCATGGAAAAATACAAAGAACTTCGCAACTGCAATCGAACACAATCAAATGGTTATTGAAGGGACATTGTGCACAGCTGGCAGCTGACAGGCAACGCAAGCAAAATGCGAAAATCGATCGCTTGGTCACTGATCATTGTTGGGATTGGCAGATTAATGAGCGTCACACCAAGCAGTGTTGGTTTCATGTATATAAAACTGTCCGTTATTCACGAAGGTACTTTGGGCAGCTAGAGCAGTTCTCAATTGAAATAAAATTGGCAGGTAAATATAATATTAATTGACATGGTAGTTGCTTTCGCAAACTGAAGAGTAGTGTTGTTATTATTTAGTGGAGTTATAAAATAGTAAAACTTTTGATTGTTCATTATTACAGATATTTTTGTGCGTTTCATGCAAACATTATTTTCCTTTTCCTGTTTTTACAATAGCATTGCGCCCTAAATGTAGGCTACATTTTATGTGAAAATTATTACAACTTCAAAGTTATTGCCTACATTCAGGCTTTTTTTTCGTTATTGAAGGCAAACACATCAAAAGTAGGTTATCAAAGCGTTGGCAATATTTTGCAATAAAATATAAAAAGAGATTACCAATCATATTTACATTTCAAACGTATGCCAAAGAAGAATACCCTGAATTCGATTTTTTATTGCCTTAAGCACTAGTTTGTTAAACCTTAGAGTTATGATTTTAGATCGCAGCACTAGGTACATATTTTTCAAGACAAGTGAATAACACCTTTTCAAGCAATCCAAGAGGTTTTTTTTATATTTTTGGAGTCCAAATGGCATCATATTTCAAAATGTGAGATTTTATTTTCAAAACTATATACACTTGTCTGCCTAACACTTTAAGCAATAATTTAGTGACGCAGTGTGAAATCTCAAGTGCTGTCTGCGCTTTCCAAATATCCATACCTCTGACGCTAGAGTTACTAAAGTAATTTTCTATTATTTTTTTTTTTCTGTCAAATCTGTTTTGACTAGTCCCTAGCACGTATGGCACGTACAAACCTATATGGCGTGGCGTCTCGCGTAGCACATGTCAACATGGCCCGAAATAATAAAAACAACAGCAATTAGAATAGCAACAGTATCTCCTGCTGTTTATACTGAAGTGTTTTGTGGCAAGCAAACAAGTGTGCAACACGTGCGTTCCAGGAATTTTTCAAGAGGCTCACAGAAATTTGAAGTCCTTTAAGGTTTGGTACTTATGTATAGAGTATGGGTTTACTTAAATATTATACTGCACTATTTATATTTCATGTAGAGTCGTAAAAGAGTTTTGAAACACTAAAATTCTAGTAAAATAACAATTCATATCCCTACACCAACACAGATTTGTTAAGGTGACAAAAAAATTATTCGAATCTTATCCGACCTTCAACTGACCTTAATGAGGAAGGGGGAGATTATTTTCAAAGCCAAAGAGCTCACTGAAAAGCTGTGTGATAATTCGCAGAGATCGTCTCTGAAGCCATTAGCTGGAAGCTTACATCAGAACCAGCCATACCAATGTTGTTATATCGAGTACAATTCTCAACGAAACAGCTCGAAAATTCTTGCAAACTTGTACAGTTTTAGAGAATTATCCCCTCTGGAAAGCCACTCTTTGAAACCCAGTTGTCCTTCACAATAATTCCATAATCTTCCACAAGGAAATGGAATTCGAGATTTTGATTTCACATATGATTGTTATTAAACATGTTCCGTGAGAACGTTTTCTAGCAGGTATGGTTCGGATAAGTCCAGTGATTTATACGTATATATTAGTTGTCGTCACTAAAATTGATGGAATTTCTACAAGTTCATAGTTGTTGGGTAGACTCTCTCAGACGAACTCGTACCGTAAAGGCCCTTCATTCAAGTCCTGACTCAATGTAAACATTTTACACTAACTAATGGATAGTTTTTGTTAATTCGGTCACTAACTAGCAACGAGTTGGGTTTCAACATAAGTTTTTCTCTATCAATCTTGGGCCAGCTTAGGAATTTAAGAAAAAATATCTTTGGAATTTTGTAAGGAAATTTTCTTTTCTAAGTAAAAATTTCAATTGTTAACATTCAAGCATGGAAAATCGTTGAGACACAATGACAATGTGAAGATGACTTAAATTTTTTAAAATTCTCCATTGGCCGGTAAACATCAAAACTCAAAACATTTGTTTTATTAATAGCCACTCTTCATATAATAAGCTTAAATGCAGTTGCGAATTCTACGTGATTTAGGTTGAGACATGCCTCACTCGCTTTTCATTGGCTTAGCTGTTCGAAGAGGCCAAACAAAGCGGCAATCATAAATGCCTAAACTTGACATGAACTACAAAGAATTTGAGTTAAGACTTTGCTGACCTAAATATCCGACATATTCGTAAGAACAATAAAAACTACAATCTGTGTATAAAAGTCATAATGAAAAGCATAACAAACCAAAGTCAAATGTCGCCTGCCAAGTGTTGACTGCGTCAGCTTAGATGAAAATTAACAAACGGCATAGAAGGAGCAACGAGAACTTGAATTTGTACAAAGCAACAACAATGTCTTGTAACAACAATAAGCTAAAGCAGCAACCAACGCCGATGAGAGATCACTCAGTCAAATGGACTGACAAGCGGGCGGCAGCGCAACAGATTTCCAGCATAATTTTTCACAATTTTCAATATACATACTTACTTTACATGTACATATGTGTGCGCTTCCATGAAGTTTTCTCGAAAATAGTTTATTTTTTAAACTTTTATTATTTTTCATGAACAAATATGCTTGTATGTAGCTTTTATGCAGCGGCACAACGCTATTATGATGCATTATGCGTGCGCGTGTTGGCCCCCTGCTTGGCAGCGACCCCAATTTAATTGTTTTATGTTTCACAGAAGCGCTGAGATACGCATATACATACATATGTGTGTTTGTAAATATGTATGCACTTACACATACATATTTCTTCTAATAAATGCATATCTTTACCTAGTGGAAGCTTGCACTATCCGCCAGCGATGCACAGCTGCAGTCACAGATGCTCCAGTTGGAGTGGGGTGGGTGTACATATTCCCATACAAACATGGTTACCTCCATGTATGTATTGTGTGATGCTACTCGTAGTATCTATAGAAAATATCGCATTGTTTACATTATTTCGTTTGTTTGTAAATATTGAATAATTTGGAAAAGTTTGTTGCTGAAATAGAAAAGAAGTTTAGGCGCAGTATATTAAAGCATATTGTTGAACAGTTGTTGTTAGGTCTAGATACCCCCAAAGACGTACTTATGTAGTAGACTTCAATTCGTAATAAGTGTGAAATTTTCCAAATTCGATTTATTGTGACAATTTTGTGAATTGGATCCACTACCGGACTACCAGCTTGTGACAGATCTAAAATATAGACTCAATAACAGATATCGACCTATCCAGAGGCGGCTCAATAACTGGAACCGCAGGTATGAAATATCACAGAACAAACTTGTGCACCTCAAGCGGAACACACAGATAAGAAGAAGACATTCCAATGAATACCACAATTGACGTAAGTCCATCATCTAGTTGTTAAAAACTTTTCACGAACTTCAAAGCAATCGTTGTTGCTATCGATTCTGAAGTTAACTAATAAAATATCCTGAGATTCCTGTAGAATTTGTTGTTAATAAAGTGAGGTCAATAATTATGCCATTATCAATACTTATCTCAAATACTGTAGGTCCGCTTGCTAATAGAAGGGTGCTGCTCATGGACCCAACTCAGTCAGTGCTATTATAATAGTAGCGGAATATGGGTCGATACAATAAGTGTGAAGCATAGACGATAAAGCACTAGCTAAAATGCAGCGGTTATCAACACTGAGAGTTACGTCGGCTTACCGCGCTCTTTACAAGAGTAAACTCGAGGAAGCAAACACTGAAACACTAGTAAGATCAAAAGACAAGGGAGTGCAAATTAAGATGGAAACCAAACCAACCAAATAAAGATGTAGAGATATCAAGCAGCCAGGGAACATGGCGAGGTGAACTACTGTACAAGCACATATGTTTTCCTGCCGCAAGTATTTTCGAAAATGCCTATACATCGTGGGAAAAATAGAAAGACAAAAAATAAACTTGATTCCGGCTACAAAATGTGGCATTTCTGGAACCTGGGAGAGTTAGAACTGCCCGTAGTAAACTTGTCCTGCAGTAATGTGATATCAGTCCCGGGATAAGGAAAAATATACTTGATGGAGGAAGGGTGTGTTTTAGTGGCTATATGCTGATGTAGGACGATTATACCTACATATTTGGAGCGAATATATTTTAAGCCCACCTATCGGCCTAAAAATTCAATCAAACCAAAAATGTAGGCAAGTAAATCCTCAGGTATCAAAATCTTCAGAGATCATTCTCTAGGAATATTGATGAAAACAAATTATGAACTGAAGTGTTCATAGCAGTTACGGGAACCGTAGTCACATGGTATTCGAAGTAAATATAAAAATGTGTTCAATTGCATCAACATTTGCTGCTCTGAAGGCTTTAAACACCGTTTAGAACCGGTCAAAAAGTAGTCAAAAAAGTAAACCCCTTTTGGATTCCCTCGTATAATGCGAATACTTCTTGAGCTACAAGGAATCTGGTACTAACAGAAATTGAATTGTCAGTTGGATCAGATATGTATGTATGTTGTACTAAAACACAACCGAGATTCGTGTTGTTAACAACGTTGCTGTTACAACAGAGTTTCTTAAGCTGAGCAACAATGAGAAAAGAATGACTACTGTTAAAACAATGTAGTCTGCAATGCTCTCATATATGTATATAGAAAACTAAAAACAATCATTTCAAATACTTTTAAGTTTTTCTATTCTTTTATTTTCAGGTTAACTAAAGTTACACTGATATCATGTAAACAGGGACCAGTGTTATTTTAGTCAACACTGATCTGAAAACAGAAACCTAAAGCGATAATTAATTCAACCAAAGGAGATCGCTTCTTTAACAAGAATCTTGTCATTGTGTTTTTTTCACTTATCAAAGGCTCTCATATCCTGGAGGATCTCCTTCCTGACTAAAATCAAGTCTTAATTTATTCCATCGTCTTAGAAACATGTTAGAGACTTGTAAAACATTTGATTTCTCACATTTTTAGTACTTTGTATACAATCGCATGTATGTAAATTTGGAGATCAATCAACCAACCGATCCCACCGACAAGTGAACCATAGCAAAATTACTTATTAAGAAGCCTCACAGTGACGCACCCAATTTGCTGCAGGCGTCTTCAACTGCAATTAGAATGAAGAAAGAACAAAATTGCTTCTTCACTAAGCAATTAGGGTGAGGCCACAGCGGCGCAAGCAAAGCGTTAAAACGCTTGTACGAGAAATGGTTTTATTGCCGCTTTTAAATCAGTTTTAATTATAATTTACAGGTTAGCGATTGAACAGGGAAGGCAAGGCGATGGCTAAAAGATAGGCAGGTTAAATGGCAACTCACCCTCGCGCGGTACGAGCTGGTGTATAAATTTGGTGGCATGCAACAGCAACTCAAAGTGTAGGGGTCAGTGGAAAGCGATAAAATTTAACAACTCAACGCGTTGTTGAAAGAAGAAAAAAAGCGTTTTAAGAAACTTGAAAACGCATGAAAGGGGAATAAGCTAAATTATGTAGTGCGTCACGAAATTGCGGCAAATTATTTAACAATAAATGAAAACAAGGAAAAAGGTATGACAAACCGCGCTATTTTTACTGCCTAACTGAATTTTGTAGGCGTGCCGTTGGTAATAAATTTGTAAATTTGGAAAACCACAACTTTTTAGCCACTACTCAAACAACAACAACCAGCACTAACATGAAAAGCGCGCACTTGCTTGCCACTTCATCACTTCAAAATACTTGCAACATCGTATACGCGCATACAGGGGTCAGCGTTGCATTTATGTATGTAGATTAGGGCGCCCATCAAATTTGTGTCCAACTCTGCGTAGCAATTCTTCCCGCGCATGCTCGGAGGCGTCTTGAAACGCTTGTCATTTAGCGCTAATAAACAACTTGTGTGCGCGAGCTCACTCCGCTCATCCCACACACAGTCAAAAGCGTTTGGTCAGTCGCTTTGGTTAGTCAATCATTTTGCTATTTCCCACGCATTTTGCGGCAAAGCGGTTCTTTGATTTTTCACGGCTCATTGCGTATGTTGGTTACGCTTGAGTAGCTTTAGCGAAAGGGTTTTGAGGAATCATAATTATTTATGATGCAAAAATTGGGTGGAAGTTAAAGGTGAAGAAAAGAAGTGTTCACAAGAAATAGCAATTATTATTAAGTTTGATTGAGTTGCAGTGGATTCGTGGGAAAAGTATTGAGAAGTTTTGTATAATACAAAAAAAATCTTCTTAGGCGCTCCTTCTTCTTTAATGAAATCTGAAGACTTCCTGTCGTTGAAAAATATTCTGGTAAACAATTACATTATAGGTTATGCTTGAATGGATCAATTAAACTTCAGCATAAACAGCAAGTTTTAAGCGAAATTTTGGTCTTTGAAAATTTTAGGTATGAAAATATTCTAATGGGTTAATATGTAAGACAAAATATGTTTATTTTTCTCGACCTTCCTAAAAATAAGTTTCTTTCTATGTTTGAATGTAAATTTAATTTAGCTATGAAGTCGTTATTCGATATATAATACTAAACTCATATAAGGATAGATTAAAAATCTCTGTCTGCTGAAAGGGGACAACAAAGGTGAAAGTTGTTATTCCAGGTAATTCAGTTTATCAAGGATAATGTGAGTTAATAACGATAAAATTGGTGAAGTTTTATTAAATTCTAGAATCGAAACTTGAGCTCTAAAAATCTAATGGGGGGTCTCAAATAAATATATAGGGGTACAGAGGTAAATTTATATGAAAAACCAGACAACAGCTGTAACCTTAGCTGCACAGAAGCTATAATACTCGTCATAAGTAGTTTGATATAGTATAAAAGCGTCAAAAAAGATCTTAATCTTGATTTTGACCCAACAGTTTGTACGGCAGCTAAGGAAGGGACTTGAGTAGAATTTGATATCGACATCTACATATGTGTCAAAATTGAGGTATTACTTCACGTACGTACTTGTATATGCAAAAGAACATGGCTAAATCGGTTCAGTTCAAGACGCTGCTCATTCACATGTACGAGTATATTTTATGGGGTATTTGTCGTATCCATTTCGAGGTTCTCTATTTTTTTTAAAGAAAAAACACAGAAACTTCAAGTTTGATGGGGAATGTTTATTATCATTCGAAAACACATTCCCTAGCATTAATTTTTTGAAGATCTTTCAAATGCTGGCCGTAGATCCATTCAGGTGGTCCATATGATAAGTCTTATTTTTGATGACTCGTTTGAGCATTTCGACTGGTAACTGGCGAATGGCACGAATGATGTTTTGCTTTAATCTAACCGGGATTATTCGCATCTCCACAGGTCGAATGGTGTGATATCACATGATCTTAGTGACCAATAGACCAGCCCAAAACGTGAAATTATATGCTCACCAAAGTACTATATTCTCTCAATAAACCCATTAACTGATGCGATGTGTGAGAAGTCGCGCCATCTCGTTGAAACCAAGTATCGTTGAAATCACGAGCTTCAATTTCACACATCAATTAATGGTTTATCATGGCGCCATAACGGTCGGCATTGACGGTTACATTCTCACCGGCTTCATTTTTGAAGAAATATGGACCGATGACTTTACCGGCCCACAAATGAAAGGTTTTGAATCTCTTCCGGTTGCTTTGCTCTTCGTCCCAAATGCGACAAATTTGCCTCATCGCCGAACAAAATGTGGCTCGAAAACGTCGGGAAACGAAGAGAAATTTTTCCTTCCAGTCATTTTAGTTTATCGACAATTGAGAACTAATTTCGATAAAATTGATCAAAATTTGTTATACAGGGTATATTGGGAACCCTGCCTCAATGAGTTTTTGGCAATAAAACCACAATCCAATGGAATACTGAGGCTTTTCTTTGTTGGTTGGTTGGTTGGTTAATTAGTTCGTTTGTTATTTGAAAGGTTTTGCAAACGAGTTCCAACTAAGTACCATTCAAGAACTCGGTAGATGCAATAAAATTCCCAATTTTTTCCATCATAGTAGCTCTATTTTTCAGTTGATGTACATATTACATAATCTGCTGATGCTGGGTATTAGCAGAGCTAACATTCTAACTTTTCATTATTCATTTTCATTATTCACCCCGCCTGTGTTGTGTCGATTCCGCTCTACCAAATTTCTGAAGGTGAGATTTCAGAGGTCAGAGTCTTCTTTTGAAGAATAAATTTTTGTCTGTCTTATGTTTGAAGGGGTTAGGAGTAGTCAGAGGCACGAAAAATGAGAATTTTCAGTATTTTGTTTTTTGCTACTAAATCATGTTATTTTACAAAAGTAGTAATGTGGAATTATTATAGGATGTGTTGACTTGAAGTCACGAAAATTTCAAAAAACAAAAATTTTTAATTTCCAAAGTTATAGTTGTTTGTGTTGGCCCTGTTCCAAAGAAAGGTGACAAGCATAAGTCCTTAGAGATTCATCTGAAAACAATCGGACAAAAAAAATTAGTTTTATAAATAGATAATCCCGCGCCTGATCGAAGGATTTTATTTTGTTTTCAAAATTAACAAAATGGTGGTCTCAGGAAATTTTTTTTTTAATTTTTGCGAAAAAATCAACAGTTAATTGGTCTTAAAAAATCGAAATTTTCGAAAAAATAAAAATCCTTCGATCAGGCCCGAGTTCATTATGTATTCTATAAGCTGTATAAATTTCATTAAAATCTACTGAACGGTTTTCGAGGTACAGTTACTTTTTCTTATTTTTCCAATAACTCAGAAACTAATTGTCAGAAATTTTCAGGAAATATTTTTAAGATTTTACACTTCACGAAATGCAAAAAAAATTATTTTTTTAAATTCTAACTACCCCTAACCCCTTAAGAAATACATACATGATGATACAATACATACAAAAATGACCGATTATTATTTGTAATTTATTGGACTGGAAATTTATATGAAATAATTTATAAAATTATCACACTACCTAAAAATATTTTTTTTTCGAATGAATATTTCCAATTACTTTGGTATGTGTCACAGAACTGTTATAACAGATGTTGAATTCTGTCTATTTTGTTCGTAAAAAAGAATTACGATAGCTAAATTTTGAACATTGTTTTAGGCTCACTCAAAACAAGTAGCCGCTTCTGCGATCAAAGATCGTCAGATAACCTAGCTTAATATTTTTATTAAAATATATGTAAATATGTATGTACTTAATTAGCCACTGATATGTAAATCTTAATAACGATAAAATTCTATTAACTACCTTAAATTATCAATTCGATTTCAAATCCGATCAAAAATCAGAATTAAAATGATTAATGACTGTAACTTGATCAATAAGCTAAGAAAATTTAACGCTCAGAGAAAGCACGTTAAAAAATATATATATGTATATACGCAGCTCAGCAATGAAAAAAGGTAATTAAATATTTAAACTCATAATTTGACCACTAAGGAAAATAAAATTAAAATCAACACTTTCAAATTGATCTGCAACGAAACGTATTTATGATTTACCATTTCTTGGGGGCATACAAATTTTAGTATTCCATTTGATGCAACAAAATAACTAAAATGGGAATAAAAACAAACGCAACAACATTTATACTACTCATTGAAATTCTTTAAGCGCACATTATGGCTTATTCTGGTCATTTGGTGGCTGTTGCTCGCTTTTAGTGGCAAAGTGTGGCAAGCAAATGTCGTAAATCAAGATTACAATGCGAACAGAGTAGTACTTTAAAACACTTTCAATAATCGATGTGAGGTGTTGGTGGTGTGGAGCGGGTAAGCGGTCACTCAGTCGCACTAATGATATCCAAACAACCATTAAACACACTATCAGAGCACAAAAAAGCAGTTAAAACTGGAGAGTGTTACTTCGTTCAGCACTCGACTTATGGCTGGTCGTATGTTTCTGGTATATGTATAGCACATATGTACATACATACATACATATCTTACGAAATCCATTTAAGGTGCCAATAGTTATTATAGAGACTTGATTACTAAGAGTCAAATTTTTCATAACCGTAAATGGAAGTGAGTGTGACCATAGAGATTTTTCCGAAAACTGTAGAGGCCGAATTCCCGTTACTTCAGTCACTCTCTAGTAGTCATAATCTGATTATGTGTTCTATAGTAAATATATGACATCGAAAGTTATTTATAAATGAAAATAACTGTATTTTTTATATAAATCGTACAACTTTTTGCTAGATTTTTTTTTTAAGTTGGGAAAATTTTTTGCAGTCTAACTCATTTTTATGTGAGTATTTTGCCAGCCATCTGTAAATGATTTAGAGCTACAACTTCAAACAAAAACTGTCTCCAGTTGTGTTTTATTCTCTCTCTCTCTCTCACATTAACCTCAACAACACTTGTCGTCTAATTGTAGTTGGAGTTCCTCTCGGAGATTATCACAATGTATTCTTACAAACTTGTGTCAATTATTGACTTTTATGTTTATTTTTTTCTTAACTATCATACTCTCAACTATCAATGATAATTAGTTGAAGTAGAAATCAATAGGCTCTATACATTTATCGATATAGGTTTACCATATCTTCAGGAGTTTTTAACTGAAAAAAGAATTTTACTACTGGCTTTGTAGTATTTTTGGATCGGAGAGCAACTTTATTATCCAATAGATATAGATTCTTTAACAAAACTGAAGTTGAAATACCTGAACAGTCATACTTTCACCGTACCCCGATATATAGCAGAAGCTTACAGTGGCTCCAAGCCAAAGTCGGACACCGTAGAGAAAAATGTTCTTTCCTAAAAATATTTGAACCAAAGCAGTTAGAAAAAAAGTAAAATATTTTTTCAATTACTTATTTATTTCAGTTTCAAAATATAAAAACAAAACATATAAATTAATTCAGTATTATAAAATATTCTACTAAAACATCAAATAAGAGCAAATTCGATGCACAAGCCAAACTCGGACAGTCAACAAGTTTTCTGAAATGCGGTATATATTTTAAAAACTAATATTTTGTATGAAGACCTTTATTTTTAGTAACCATTTTGAGCCGGTTAGACATTGATTTAACTAATTTTTCGCAAAAACTAGGTTCGATTTTTTCCCATTCTTGTAATAAGATAGATTTCAAATCATTTTTGCTTGATACGGAACGCTGTCGAATTTTTGTGTTAAGATAGTCCCATAAATTTTCGATCGGATTAATATCTGGACTTTGCGGTGGCGTTTCCAGAACATGGGGGCAATTATAAAGTAACCAAGAACGCACTTTGTAGGCCTTGTGCTTTGGATCATTGTCTTGATAGAAATACCAATTATCACTGAGATCCAATTTTTCAAGACTTTTTGGTAAATTTTCTCTTAAAATGTTAAGATAGTCATTCTGATTCATTATTCCTTCAATAAAATGCAAAGACCCTGGTCCAGAAGCCGAAAATGAGCCCCAAACCATTACCGATCCGCCACCATGTTTAACAGTTGGTCTCAGATTGCGCAGTTGCAGCTCCTCATTTGGTTTCCGCCAAACATATGGTTTTCCATCGGAGCCAAAAACATTAAATTTACTTTCGTCAGTAAACATAACATTTTTCCAGAACGAAAAATCCTTATTTTCATGTTCTTTTGCAAATTTTAATCGGATGGTCTGATTTCGTTTGCTGATCAACGGCTTTTGTCGGGCCTTTCTACCATTTAGATCACCTTCATGAAGTACGTTTCTAATAGTAGGTGCGCTAAGGAAAGGATTATCTTTAACCTTTCGCAACAGGTATCGCTTATCTGCATCGGTAAAAATCTTGTTGTGTGCAGCTTTAAGCTTGTTTTCCACTTGTTTGTTGGTTTTGAAGCGCTTAATTATATCGTGGACAGTAGAACGACTTCTGTCAACAATTTCAGCAATTTCACGCACGGATTTTCCATGGTTGGAATGCTTAATAACCAACTTTCTCAATTCAATACTGCTTTGGCCTCTTTGCCTAGACATTTTCAAATCACAAATCGTAATTCCAATTATATATGTATTAAAAAAACTATCAGGGAATTCCCGTTAGTCAGCCAAACACTCTACTTGAAGTTGGTTGCAATTCTTCGACAGAGTTGCATTTATTTAGAGAATAGTTGCCACTGTCCGAGTTTGGCTTGTGCATTGAATTTGCTCTTATTTGATGTTTTAGTAGAATATTTTATAATACTGAATTAATTTATATGTTTTGTTTTTATATTTTGGAACTGAAATAAATAAGTAATTGAAAAAATAGTTTACCTTTTTTTCTAACTGCTTTGGTTCAAATATTTTTAGGAAGGAACATTTTTTTCTACGGTGTCCGACTTTGGCTTGGAGCCACTGTATATATATCAGCTAATATATTAGCTGCCTCAACAAATTTTGTGATTGGTTCAAAGCGCTTTGTCGATTTAAGAGACTCTGAATAATCAATACATATAAATGTGAGAACTCAGTTGGAGCATCAACAGGATCCATCTGCTTCCACTAACCTAATCTATCCGCATCTCTTAAGGGTTACATGGGTTTTCTTGGATAAAAAGCAGCATTTTTTCAATTTGTTTCCCATATAAAAAATTAAATATTTTATTCAAATTTTTTATTGTAGCAAAGACAATCTGAAATTTTTGAAAAAAAAAAATATTTTAAACTCAGCAATTGCGACGCCATTTCCAGAGAGAGACCCCTCAAAAGAAAGATGGACCCGCGTTGGCAGGAAAACTTCCTACAGGATTCTTTAAAGTGATAAAAATACGTGTTTTGTAAAGCTTTAACTTAGAACTTGGTCGAAAGAAAAAAAATTTCGCGATATTATAAATTTCAAATAGTTGTAAACGAAAAAAATCCTTAGTCCGAGTATTTAGGAATTGTATCTCAAGGATTTGTGTAGAATTTCATGAAGATCGGTTGAGTAGTTCTCAAGAAATATTGCCAACCTACCTCAAAAACACAGTTTCGAGAAAAACGTATTTAAAGTCGGTACACTTAGCAAGGCTAGCCTTGAGCGCACAAGTTTTCAAAGCTGTATCTCCGAAACTATTATTCAGATCAACCTGAAAGTTTAGGACTATATTCTTGAAGTTTTGAAAAATTTAAAAAGGCAATAAAAATCGATTTTTTTTTTAACCCGTAAACCCATGTAACAACTTAAAAAGCCTCTGGTGTTGAGAAAATAATAAGAACGAAGAACGGAATTTTCACAGGACATTGTATATGATTTGCGAAAACTACAGAACCGGGTTGTATATAATCGAAATATTCGGAAAATTAAACTGAATATTGAAGTCTGTACTTAAATTAGGGGTATGATAGGCTTTCGTTAATAGTATCCATCCAGATACATACATATGTATCTATCTGACTTTTCAAAATTTTTTCGGACCATCATTTTCCTATCATCGAATTTTTAATTCAAAAGACATGACAGCTGACGTCACACACTTTCAAAGTGTGCTCGGCACGCACCGCTAAAAACAAAAGAAAAAAAAGATCTGTAAATACGTATATTTAAATAGGAGATCGATTTATGTACATATAAACATAGGGCTTTACAAAAATAAACGAAACTTGTTTTTTTTATTTCACTAATTTAAAACACGTATTTATGTCAAGGCATTTAACAAATTTCTGTTTTCCATTGCCCATTCGTTGAAATATGATCTCTTACACGATCATCAACCCCAAAAGTGGGCTTTAGCACCTTTAGCTTGCATAAAAGGGGAGCCGATAAGAGACAGTCTGCTGCATATACATACATACATATGGTGCAATGCGAAGTCAAACAAACAGCAAGCGAAATGACCTGAAATCACCTCGTTGTAGATAAAACCGGCCTAACAACAACAATACTGAAAGTTAAAATCTCTTTTGGGCTCGTCCCCTCAGTCTTTGTTTGTTTTATGTTTTTGTTTAAATTATCGCATTGCAATTGCATTGTCCGCACGGTAGTCGCGTCGTTCGTTGCCTACTTTTCGTCTCAATTACACTTTGGACCTTTTTTGTTGGCTCTTCATCGGCAGCATATTCCACACCCTAAAGCAGTGAAGTGATTATATTTATATCATGGTTGTTATGTATGTGAAGGTCTACATACATACTTGAATATGTTTGATTGTATGTGCTCGGGGGACCGAGTGTGTATGTCTTCTGTCTCTTAAATACATAACCTTTCAGACAAGTTTCACCTGCTCCACACCTGATCGTTAACATCACCCTCTGTTAGGGGTAGTTGTCGGCATTTGTGCATGTTTGAACTTGTTCCTGACCATGTTTCTAAAGTATTTTAGTTATTTTCATGTTGATTACCTAGAGATAGCGCAGGGTCGTATCGAAATTTTGATATTTGTTGATTGGGGTCCAAACAGAATTGTAGATTTACTTTTGTTATGAGGTCATATGATCTTTTGAAGTTCACAAAACCGCCAGTTAGCGATTTTAATTAAGTGGGATTGTCCCGCTGTAGCCTAGAAACGATCATAGGAGTGAATAACGGGTGATCCAAGTAGAGGTATTGGTCAACATAATCGCACTACTGAACGTATTATTCGCAACACCATCACCCATCTTAAAATTTTGCATTTATTATTGGATAGACCACATCGAGAGTCGATTCGACGCCGATCGCAGCAATCGGACTGACGTATGGAACGACTCGGCGCATTATACGTCAAGATCTAAAATATAATATAAAGGCAACAAAATACCGCTTGTGCAAGAACTGAAGCCGCTCGATCTTCTCAAACGACATCGTTTCCTTCTATAGGCTCTTGAAAGGTTCCAAGAGCCAAATTTTGTTGAGCGATGGGCCCATTTCTGGCTTTAAGTATGTATTGCAATATCTAAAAAAGCCACATTGCCGCATTTGGAATGAAAAACAGCCTGAAGAGACTCAAGAGCTGTCGTCCGTTGGTGTGGTTTGCGGGCCGGTGAAATCATAGGTCGATATTTCTATAAAAATTATGCCGTTGAGAACGTAAACAGCAATGGCGACCATTATCACGCCATAATGACCGACTATTTGATGCCTGAAACTGAAGCTCGTGATCTCGGCGACATTTGATTTTAACAAGATGGCGCTACTTCTCACACATTGCATCAATTAATGGATTTGTTGAGAGAACACTTTGGTGAGCAGATAATTTCACGTTTAAGGCCGGTCGAATAGCCACCAACATCGTATGATATCACACCGTTAGACTTTTTCCTGTGGTGTTATGAAAGGTCTAAAGTCTATGCGGACAATCCCGTTTCGATTTAGGCCTTGGAGCAAAACATCGCGCGCGTCATTTGCCAGGTACCAGTTGAAATACTCGAGCGAGTCATCGAAAATTGGACTCAACGGATGGACCATCTGAGACGTAGCCGCAGCCAATATTTTAAAAAGATAATCTTGAAAAAATAAATGCCAAAGAATGTTCTTTCGAATGATAATTAATATTCCCCATTTAATTTGAAGTTTCTGTGTTTATTCTTCTAAAATATGAGGGAACCTCGAAATGAATCACCCTTTATGATACAGATCTGATTGTTATCCATTCACGATTTCGTTGAACAATGAATACTTACTTTATTTGTAACATTTTTAAAATAAGGTTTTGTCAACTCCTGAAGGTGCTCCTCTGATTTTTGATCTTGGAAACTGGCAAGAGTATAAAAAGTTCGGTTTCAACCGAAAATACCGCTTCCTTGAAAATAAATTTGCTGGCAGGTCATATTTACAGATTTGTAAAAACTAGTAAAATATATTTTTTTACGATATTTAGTGACCTAAATCTTGTTTGTGTAGCATACTACTGTGCCCAAAAAATAAGGTGACATTGTATTTATTTTTAAAGTTCTTTATTTATTCTTCCAAATCAATTTCATCCCCTTCAAAGTAATCCCCTCCCGATGCAATGCACTTATGCCCACGGATTTTCCAATCTTCGAAACACTGGTTGTAGTCACTTTCCGGGATGGCCCTCAGTTCCATCTTCGCTGCGGCTTGAATCTCCTCTATCGTATAAAAACGGTGTCCCCGGAGCGGTCTTTTAAGCTTGGTGAACAGCCAGAAGTCGCACGGCGCCAGGTCAGGTGCATACGGGGGATGCGGAACGATATGAGTTGAGTTTTTGGCGAAATGATCACGAATTACGAGGGCAGT
This sequence comes from Bactrocera zonata, assembly GCA_037783105.1. Classification (NCBI taxonomy): domain Eukaryota; kingdom Metazoa; phylum Arthropoda; class Insecta; order Diptera; family Tephritidae; genus Bactrocera; species Bactrocera zonata. The sequence goes on along the minus strand of JBAWJQ010000005.1, from coordinate 117,146 downwards.
ATGGGATGGTGCATTATCGTGGTGTAAAAACCAAGCATTGTCTTTCCACAATTCCGGCCTTTTTAGGCGGATAGCGTTACGCAAACGACGCATAACGTTCAAATAATATTCCTTGTTGACTGTTTCGTTTACTTTAAAAAATTGCAAAGATTTTTTTGAATTTTTTGTTTTTACAAAATTATAAATTGCACTTATAAATTGAATTGAGTTTTTTAAGACTTTTTTTTTAAATAAAAAGATTTATTTTAAAATTTTTTTTTTGGTTTTGAATAAAAAAATTTTAATTTTTTTTATTAAAATTCATAATGCACAACACCACGATGATCGAAGAAAACAATCAACATGACCTTGATTTTTGAGCGACTTCGGCGCGATTTTTTTGGTCTCGGCTCTCTTTTGGCACGATATTCGCTCGATTGATCGGTTGTTTCGGGGTCGTAAGCATAGATCCAAGTCTCACCGCCAGTTATAATGCACTTCATGACATCCTGGTAGTCGAAAAGCATCGTTTCACACACTTCAACGCGACGCCTTTTTTTCCAAAAAATTCAATGTTTTCGGTAGCAGTCGAGATTTGACACGCTTGAGGCCCAAAACATCCTTAAAAATGGTATTGGCTGAGCCTTTCGATATGCCAACTTCATCAGCAAGGTCGGTAATTGTTAATCGGCGGTTTTTCAATTCCAAATCTTTGATTTGTTGAACGTGAGTTTCGTCGGTTGAGGTTGTTGGTCGCCCTGGAAACTCTTCGTCTTCGACACGTTCACGACCGGCTTGGAACTCACTATACCACTTGTAAACATTTTTTTTAGACATAGCCTCATCACCAGGGGCTTGCTGCACTATCCTCAACGTATCCGCAGCAGAAAATTGATTCCGTAAACAAAATTTAATACAAATTCATTGCTCAACAAATTTCGACATTGCAAAAAACGAAAAACTCACTTTTAGCAGCTCACAAAACGACACGTGATCTCAAACACTTATGAATATTTTGACATGAAATTTGACATAAATGTGACTGACAGTACTACCAACCTAAAAAAAAAATAATTATCCAAATCCTTCGACGCGCGCAGTTTAAATTCAAATGTTTTTGGGCACAGTAATATATGCCACATCTAAAAGATCATGTCAGATTTCTGAATCAACTGCAAGGTGACAGATAAGTTAAGCATAATTGGAAATTATGTATGAAAGTTTTCTCCTACGACAATTTATACAGTTTTAATATGTTTATAACTACAAGGTTCTCAACCTATCAAATTTGTCTATAGCATAAGAACAACAATATTTGCAATCAGCTATAGTGATAAAGTGACAGCATGATCCATGCATATATCATGAGGAGTACAGGTGTTCAATAACCACGCATAAAGGCGTACACCCATACATATATACATAAGTACATGTACAAATAAAAGCGTATGACAATGACAACAAAATAACAGCAACAGCAAGTTTCATAGCAACAATGCAACAAAATCATTGACACAGACAACAACAACAAGAATAGAAAGGTAACCAAAACCAGAGCCAACTTTGCGCACAGTCATATCGGCTTCAATATTTGCTTTCAATATTTTGTTTTAATTATTTATTTTCTCCTTGTCTTCTTCTTCTTTTTCGTCGTCTTCAGTGACGTACAATGTACTTTTCCTTACTACACTATTTATACTCTTATATCTAAGTAGCGCACATGAGGGTAGGTTGGGGTAAGCACGTTGCATGCGTAGCCTTAACTATAAAAGTACAACTCTGCATTCAAACACATGCGTAACGTGTTGAGTTTTTGTTGTGATTGAATATTGTTTTTTTCGCTTTTGTTTTTGTATTCATCAAAACGTTTGGCTACCATTTGGTATCGAATGACGATGTACTCACTGCTGATGTACACTGACAGATAGTGTAACTGACGGACTTCATCAGCTGCACGAGCAACCAAATAGGCTAAACATTCGACCGCTGCAGTGTGGACAGACATTGGACAGTGCCGGCTAAGTGACCGCGCACCCAAGACTCTTACTACGCGGTTGATGTCTACTTACTTCTTTTACATACGTATATCCACATATGTATGTATGTATTTATATTTGTTGCTTTCAATTTCTTTCTTTCTTTTTTGCAGCTCATTTGATTTGTTTGCCTGTCCGCAAACGCAATATAAGTCCATTTGTTGAACGCACACAGAAACATATAGACACCTATTTATATTCGTAACTTGGCCCTGTCGCTGGTTTGAATTGATTGTGAGTTTATTTGTCCATATAATACATACGTATGTATGTATGTTATTTATATTTGTCTGTTCGTTGCGTGCACGCATCCCTGCATTCGATAGTCAGACTTATCAAATAAGCGCAGAAACTCCTTAAATTGAGCTCGGTTGAACCAAATGTGTAATTAACCCTTAGTTAGTGCGTTCGGCTTAACAAAGTGTGAACTTACGACTTTTATGTAGAAGTCAAATATCTGGTAGACAAATTGATGTGGATCATCTTGGAGGGTGGAAGATTCTATCAGATAATACTCCATCATGAGGCTTAATATCCATGTAGTGTAGAGTGAAAAGTAACAGCACCTTTAAGAGAATTTCGAATTACACTTTTTGTAATTTGAAATTTTTTTATCGAAGTATTATTTTTATTATTGCCTGTTTGTAAAGATCGTGAACCTGAAAAGGTTCACTTGTAGTTCAAGAGTTCTTGTATTGCAAACGATTAACCAAACTTGTCTATCCAATTTCCAATATCGGCACTTCACTTGGATTATGTATATGTACATACAGGCTTTGTCCGGAAAGTAATAGAACTGATTTGTCTTCCTCCGCGACAGTACGGTAACTGCTCGCACCGACTGGATTCGGTAGAAGGCGTTCCTAGCTAACGAATGAGCGGATGGTCAGTTATCTCCGATCACCTGGACAGTCAGAACAAAAACTTTCGCTGGAAGTTGCACCACGACAACGCCTCGGCTCACACCGCCTTTCTTGTGAACAGCTACCTAACCAAGGCCGACATCTCAACGCTTCCGTAGCCGCCCTACAGATGTGGCCACTCCGAACTTTTTTTGCTTCCTTAGCCTGAAAAGGCCGACCAATTGCAAGCATTTTGAGATGACAGAGGGAATCCTCGGCTCTAAAGGCTATTCCGGAGAAAGCCTTCCGCAACGCCTTCATTGCTTGGAAATAACGCTGGCAGCGCTGCATCGACGCAGAAGGAGCCTATTTTGAAAGTTTTTAAAGAATTGTAACAATTGGTTCAATAAATTTTTTTGAATCGACTCAGTCCTATTACTTTCCGGACAAACCGTATACACATATCCTCATAGACCTGAGAACCAGTGACAATATTTTATTTCGTTTTACTCTTTGATCTATTGGCGAGAGTTAAAGGTAACTGATTTTAGTAGATAACTATATCTCAATTACAGATACTGCAGATGGATCGCCGATGTTGCTAAGTTCAGATTTTCTCAATTTTTAAAATTGCAAAAATCTCTCATGATTTTCCGAAAAACACTTACATTATTCCTCTTAAAAACACATTTTTTCAGGCCAGTCCAACCTCAACAAAAATTTTTGTCAGATGAAAATTGGAGAGCTAACCTCGTCATAAGTTTCACTACGAGTAACTTGGTGTCAGTTGAACTGTTTTGGTTTCAATTCAGGGTTAATCTTAGGTTCAAAAGTACCTACTTGAAACACTCTTACTCTATACACCAGCAAACACGAGCCAGTCCCTAGCATTCTCTCCTCTTATCCTTTCATGCACTATGTATGTTATTACGCGCAAAGCAACTGTTCGTCCAAACATTGTCGAATATGCACTCTGCACTCCACTTATAGGCATAGGCGCATATACATACATACATACATATGTATGTATATATGTAAGTATATATCTGCATCTAAACAATGCTTTTGCTGTTTCTACGCAATTGTCAGATTCTTTGCATTGCATTTACAGTGCTGATATCGTCGTCGCTGAGAGAGAGGTAGGCAGGCGGATAAGTCAGTCAGTAACGAACGGTATCAGCGAGGCACAGCTGGTCACCAAAAGCGGCTACAATCAACTACATATGCATGTAAGTAGTTGATTGACCGACTGACTGTCCGCCAAACTGACTGGCTCGAGATCATGTTGGCGTCGTACTGCTGAAAATGTGCTCTACAAATGTGCTACGCCACGCATGTTGTGCGCGGTACCGACGCCCCATCATTGCAGTTTTGGTTGGTTTTCGGATTAGATTGGTTGATTCGTTGTATCGCTGACTGCAAGTTGCCAGAGCTCTCCCGCTTAAAAACGTTTCTCCTCTTTGGTTTCTAGCTCGACGTGTTTTATTTTTGTATACTTCGTTTGGTTGGATGGATGACCAAAGGTACCTGTCTATCAAAATGTGTTTTACAACAGCTCACAAATGACGTCGTTTTCTTATGTGCCATTGTTGTTGTTGTAAACGTTTGAATAGCGCTTAATCGTTGCACTATCACGATTTCTTTGTCGTTTCTTTTTGTTGATTAGTTTCATTTGTGGTTTTGTTATTGGTAGAGGTTCATTGAATTTGTTCTTGTCTTTTTTGTAGTTATTGATATTAAGCTAGAAATGAAAACATTTTTTGGATTTGGATTTGGAGAGTAACATTTGTTATGTCCGGACTTATAATACTTCGACTCATTGTCTAGTGTCTTATATCCTGGGACGAGTTGCTGCTTAATATTCAAATATTTTAGAGCCAAAAATTGTACCATCTCAACATAAAAATCTAATCAACTTTAAATCTCAAGAGTTTATACCTACAGTATAAAGTTCTATTGTCAGATCATCTGTCGAGATTATGTAAGTCGCAAGGAGTTAAGGATTTGGGATTTATGGTAATTGCAATGGATTAAATGACAGCAATATACATATGTAAGTCTTGTTAGTTGGAGTATAGCAAAAATCTTACGAAAGTCTACATAAGCAAAATGAGGACTGCATTGTACCTGAACACCTCGGCAAAAACTCTAGGTTTTCTCTTTTAACCTGTTCTTAAGTCGATCCACTCACTTATACTACTGTGGCCAAAAAGTAGTAAGATGCAAAATGTGCCAAATGTCACCACAAAATAATCATTAGAAACTCTAGGTTTTCTCTTTTAACCTGTTCTTAAGTCGATCCACTCACTTATACTACTGTGGCCAAAAAGTAGTAAGATGCAAAATGTGCCAATTGTCACCACAAAATAATCATTAGTGTTAAGTATGCAATCGTCTTTCTGAAGTAAATAATGTGCATTCGGCGTTTTTTAAGATATGTGGAACAATTCAACAGAGAAGTTCCATTAAATTTTGTGTGCGGCATAAAATTTCTGGTGCCGAAATGTTCAGAATAATGGAAACGGACTTCAGTGGTAATTGTTAATCGCGAAGAAGTTTTTTTGATTTGTACAAATTATTCAAAGAGGATCGAGAACGCGTCACGACGAACCACGTCCAGAATGGTCATTAACATCAACTGACGATCAACACGTCAATAAAATAAAAGAACTTTTGCTTATAAATCGATGATTAACAGTCAGAAATCTTAGTGACATCCTTGGAATATCGGAAAACTATTTCGAAAGATCATTTAAGGCTAAGAAAAGTGAAAGGACGATTGGTTCCAAAACAACTCAATCTTTTTCGAAAAACTGCGTCGCTTTAACGTTTATGAAACGATGCTTACCGACTACCAGGATGTCATGCAACGTACTTTTACTGGCGATGAGTTCTGGATCTATGCTTCGGCCGAATATCGTGGCAAAGGTGAACCGTAGCCGAAAAAACTACTTCAAAGCAGGTTAAAATCAATGCTATTTTGGCTAATTGCTTATTTCGCTTAAAGAGCTGCAATGCACTCCGACCGACCAAACTGGAATACTGAAAGGAATACTATTTGAGTATTACACTTAGTGTGCGGGAAGCTATTCGTAAAAAAGAGGCCGACAACTGTTGGTTTTTGTACCACGATAATGCATCGTCGCATACAGTATAGATTCTTCGTGAGTTTTTCGAAAGTTGCAAGAGTATGAAATGTTCGGTTGCACTCTAATTAAATTCTTCCTTATTTGCTCTTTTTTATGTTTATATTTATGTATGTCCCTGAAGTACGTAAAGCTTTCTATTTTATTCATTGTTTACTGTGTTTTTATGTGCTTGGCAATTTTCGTTTGTTAAAAGCTCACAGTTCGTTGCCTGTTCGTGAATTCTTGGCTAAAAACAAAACTGTAACAAAAACGAGCTCAATATTCGGATATTCACATTTTCACCAGCTTCGGTTTCTTGTGACTTTTTCCTATTTCTAAAATTGAAGATAACCATAAAGGGCCGTCGTTTTACAACTATAAATGGGAATCGCTGAAAGAGGTAAAGGTTATGTATTCCAAAAATCGAGTTTGGGAAGTTTTTGGAAGTTCAAAAGAAGCACTGGAAAAAACGCCGTAAACGAATAAATATATATTTTTTTCAGAAAAGGAGATATAACGTTATTTATACGCTCACCTGGTTTGTGTATGGAGCTTAGAGTCTTGCAAGAAAATTCAAAAAGCACATTATCTGACTTTTCAGAATCCTTTCTTAGTTTATGTAACTGGAATGAATTTATTTATTTTATATGTTCCAAAGCTACCAAAAAAGTATTTGTGAAAATTTTTCATATTAGAACTTAGTACACGATATGTCCGAATCTAATAATTATCTGTTCGATATACTCAATGCTTTATTAAAATTTAAAATGCCTAACATACATACGTACTAAGCCTTATTAATTGTCATTTTAATGCAAGTCAACAAACTTTACGGTACATATTGAGGCATACACTCACATATAATGTGCTAAGCACGCTCATGCGCCACAAATGATATGAGTGACTTAAAGCAAATATCGCTTTCTACGACATGCCATCATCAACTGTCACAATTAGTGTCAGCGTAGCAAATTATGCGCAAACTCTTTCATAACTGACAGTTTGTCCACAGCGAGCTGCTATCTGCGCCGGCCATGCTGCGCGTGCGCAAGCAAGCGTCCATCAACAATTGTCGATACTCATATACAATGCTCAAAATACTTTAATGCATGTAATGCGATATGTTAATACTGACTTGTGACGGCGACTAATTGCCAGATGGCAACTAAAATGCTATTTTATGCGATTTATTTATTTTGTTTGCTGTTGTTGTTGTACAGTTTTACTTAAATGCTGCGAATAAGTTTTCTTATTCGCTTATATTTTGTTAATGTATGCGTAAATTGTTGTTATTTTATGCAAACGCATACATATACTTTGTAATGACAAGCCACCAATAAAGTGGCGAAACGATGCTCGAACGTTAAAATAATCGAAAGAGATAAAAAAAAGACTCATTCGTAAGGTTGCCTTGCAGTCTGTCGATCGAACGCAGCAGCCACAGCAACGAGCAAGAGGCGCATCAAATATGCATTTCTACAGCTATAAAGCTAACAACGAGCAACCAACAGTTACTTGCAGCAATTTTGGCGTCAGTAACGCTAGCTGGAGTACCATCCTCGTAGCTCCTTCTCGCCTCGCCCGCCCTTCCGATCTCCCACGCCTTCATCATGCAAACTATCAACATGATCAGCACATGAAGACGCTCAACGACAACGGCGCGGACTTGTGTTGCCGAGCGCCTGCAACATCCAATGCTTATACTATGAAAAGAAGAAGAACAAACCAGATACAACACCAATCAAAAGGTTCTTCAACTCTGCCACTGCTATAGAACTTAGGCGCAACCTCAAATGACGACTTCACTGTATTTACTGATCGTGTTCGGGTTTGCCGGAGAGGGAGCAGCCTAGTCACCGCTTTACCGGCATCATGCCACATTTGTTGTTGTTGTGTTTGGCGCTTTTTATTGCGGTTGCCTGCATGCAAAAGTGGCACGATCAGCACTAACAGCACCTTTGTCTATAGCTGAGGCGCTCAGGCTGTAAGACGATCAGCATCATAATGTTCGCGGACACGAGCGCGCTGTCGTATGTTGATGATCATCATCGCGCATGGAGGCTGGTTGAGTAGTTGGAATTGCAGGGCGGTGTGTATAGATGCAGTTTGTATGACTGGTTGGCCTGTTGGCTTGCTGTCAGCCATCGGGATCAACACTGGGGCAATGAACAGCACTTTATACCCAGTCAATGCTAAGATTTTGACTTAAAAATCCAAGAATATATCGTGTTAAAATCTTGTGCTAAAATTGAACTCCTCCCCTAAGTAGTCTGTCTTTTGTCACGGTTAAGAATTCGCATGCCGATTCGAATGAATGACGAAACGAAATTTTTTATGAATGTCTATACAGTCCGTAAGCGGACCTTTTTTTCTAAAGAGAACAAACTTGAATTTTATATCCGAAAAGAAATCTAACGTACCGAAACTTCATATGGAATCTAGTTCATTCGCTCTGCAAGCGTTAGTCCAAACGTTTGTAACCAGAACAGACTTGAATTTTATATCCGAACATACAAAATATTTGACGAACCTAAACATCTCATGGAAGTCGAGTTCGTCCGTTCCACAAGCGTTCCTTTCTTCTTAACCTCAATGAGGGTATACCCCACCAAGACCATACAGGCGATCTGGCATATTGAGACTCCTCATGAAAGACCGGTCATTCGTTCCACAAGCGATCGTTGCTTTCTAACATGAATGGACTTGAAGTTTATATCCGACCAATAACCGTTCACTACTACTTTCAATCGCGTGAGCTCCACCTAATTTGCTTGCTGTGTTATTTCCCCCAATATCCGTCTCCCTTCCCAGTTAAGCAAGTCACTCTTTAGAATATACTTCCTCCGTCCCAGTTAACCACAGCCGCCAGTTGGTTGATCGTTGCTTCCTCTGTCGTTGCTCGCCCATAGTGCGTAAAACTGCTAGTTGTCTGGGACGAACTGAAACAGCAGCTTGCTTAGCTGTTAACGCAAATGCAGGCCATTGCAGGGAGTATGCCTAAGGTAAATGACTGAGCGCGCCAATGCACTGACTACTTATATGCAATGATGAGTCGCGCATTAATGATCGCCATGATCATCTGCAGTCATTTCTTCTGCTGCGCGTTCTCCGCAGTCTATTGGCATAGCGTGCGCGTTGCGCTCTGATCATGCGCGTTGTTGCAACATCATCTGATCACCGGCTGTTTTAGTTGAGGTTGCTTAGTTCTTTGTCTGTACGACTGTGCACTTAGTGTTTATTTGTTGAAGCGCCTGCGAAGGATGAGTTCATTGACTCTGTAGGCAAGTTCACCATCACAAGTTCTTTTGCTTATTTTTGTTGCATCAACATATATATTTGTATGTCCGTAGATATCAAGTCTGTGGTTGCGACGTACTCTTAGAAGTTGCACTCTTCTCTCCTTCAACACACGACACAAACTCACTCCGTCACTTTCCTTTATTTCTAGGCGTGATTGTGCTTCACGATTGCGCGATCACCTTACCGACCGCCGTACATACAAACATGATATGAAAAAGTTTGCTTTCTGTGTGCGTTTACTTCTATGTTTACTTTATTTGCAGGATTAAAAGCATTAAAATGTCGTGTGGTTTTGTTCGGCCCGTTGTCCGGCTGGTTGACTCGTTGGTGTGTGCACTCAGGCGTATTATCGGCATCACTGTTGTGCAGCTAGAAATACAAGTATAAAATAAAATCAAAAAGGGGAGAGTAGTATTAAAAAAGAACTTGAACTGATAAAAAATATTGACTTGATAATAACGAACCAGCTGTTCTTTTAACTGAAAATAAGTAAGGATGCGATGATTTCGTACGTAACCGTATGGTGATCACCTAGAGCTCTTTTTACGAATTAAATGTATATTTATGTTATCGGTTTTTATATGAGTCATATTATAAAATATCAAGCACACGGATAAAAAGAAGTATACTTTTGGGCGTTGCCGCTTATATTTTAATAATCTTAAGAGAGTAATACTGTATGTATATACATATATATATTTATAAATATATGTATATACATACTTATACTGTATTGATCCATCTTAAGGTTTTATCGAAGAATTAATTCCAAAACCAAACTAATGTCGATTCACCAATCAATAAGTTCAACGTTACTTTAATTAACCCTGGGGTTCGTTTTTGGCAAAGATTTGGGCTCTGTTCAGTTTTATAAAAAATATTCTTATGGATCTGCCACATAAAAGTTTATGCATACAATTTATTGCTAAAGTAAACAACCCGTCTGATATCTTTAAATAATAGATTTTAGTCTCATTATAGTCCCAAAACCATATGAACTATAAGAGGTTTTTGAAGGTGACTAATTGTATTATAAATATATCTTATAATAAATATCTTTAAACGGGTGATCCTTTTCGAGGTTTCCTACTATGAAAAAACACGGAAATTTCATACTTAATGGAGAACGTTTGTTACCATTCAAAAGAACATTATTTCGAATTTATTTTTTTTTTAATTATGTTTTTCAAATCGCGGCTACAATTTTCGATGACTCGTTCGAGCATTTCGACTTGGAACTGGCGTATAACACAATCTTTTGCCCCTGAATTGAAGTATTTGTCTGCATAGATTTAATACTTTACGTATCCGTACAGGAAAAATTCGAACGGTGTGTTATCACACGATTTTGCTGTCCTATCGACCGCACTCAAAACGTGAAATTATATGCTCATTGAAATGTTCTCGCAATAAATCCATTGATTGACGCGATGTGTGGGAAGAGGCGCGGACTTGTTGAAACCAAATGTCGACGAGATCACAATCTTCAATTTCAGGCATCAAATAATCGGTTGTCATTGCGCCATAACGGTCGCCATGGATGCTTACATTCTCACCGACATCATTTTTGAAGAAATATGAATCGATGATTCCACTGCCACAAACCACACCAAACTGTTGTTTTTTCTGCATGAAATGGCAGCTCTTGAATCTCTTCCGGCTGCTCTTCTTCCCAAATGTGGAAATTTTGCTTATTTACATACCCACTGAGCCAGATATGAGCCTCATCACTAAAAAAATTTTTGATTTTTTGGAATGTTTCAAAAGCACATAGAGCGAAGAGATGTAGCTTGAGAAGATAGATCGGCTTCAGTTCTTGCACAAGCTGTATTTTGTATGCTTTCAATTTAAGATCTCGACGTAACATACGCTAAGACGTAAAATCTGTCAGTACGAGTTGCTGGGAACCGCCGCCGAATCGACTCTCCAGAAGGTAGGTCTATTATTTTGACCATAAGCGAAGGCGCGAAACACATTCTTTACAGAACGTGAATTTTCGTAATAAAATTTAACGATTTGTACATGTTGTTCAGGCGTAAGTCTTTTCATAATTCATAACAACATGATAGCTTGACTCGACACACGCGTGATCTGACTGAGGCTATTGAAAAAAGTATCTCTACTTGGATCACCGGTTATAAACAGTTTGTATGCTGATCCCTTATGAAAACGTTCTTACTGATACCCTAATACCCTAATTGCACAGAACATACGACCACTTTTTAACTCGACCTCTTTAGATTTGCTGAAACTTATCCATCCTTTTCTACCCTTTGAAAAACATTTTTGAGAATTTTTTCAAAATTTTTTGTCCAACTTCAAAAAAGTTTTGAATTTTTCAAAAAAATGGCTTTTTATTTTCAAATAGCCATAACTTTTGTAGAAATTGACTTTTGTGGACCTTTTTTTTAAGTTTTTGTTTTTGAATGAACTTTTCGAAAAAGTAGACGAAAAAATTTTAACACGATCAATTATATAAAATAATCGGTTTTTTTTTTTAATAAAATCGTAATTTTTTGGAAGTTCGCCATTTTTTTTCCTAAAAAACAACTTTAATTAATTTGACAACTATCCCTGCTAGTCCCGGAGTGGGCCGATTTTTTTTTTATTTATTTAAAAAAAACTTGTAAAATTTTCAAAAATGAAAAAGAATTTTTTTCGTAAACTTTATTTCTATCATATCGGGTTCAAAAGTGGTCGATTTGGTATGGAATACCCCATATATATTAACTTCGAAAAAGTTAGATAGTGTCTCCACAATATGATAAAAAATCCACAAATGGGGAAACTTGCTACATACATATAAACTTTAAACTTTTTCTTAGCTTTGCATATTCAGAAGAATTTAGGTAATGCGGAATATGTTTTACAAGTCACTGCCATAACATTTTTTCGTAGAAAAGGGATCAATAGTTTATAAACCAAAAATTTTGGTAATCTCCAGTAATACCATAGGGCCGTTCTAAATTTTGTTTAAATTGAGGTTAAAAAGCTCTTAAGATCAATTTTAAAGTAGGTCCGATTACGCGACAAATCAAATCTTATAAGTAGATTTAATAGGCTTTTTTCCAATTATTTCAAGAGCTTAAGAACTTGATAATTTGTATAACCACAACAGCCCTTATGTTAAAAAAGAACCAATAAACCAATTCAGCAAACAAGTTCTGTGCATCAAACATGTTTGAACGTGCTGCTTTGCCACTGTGGCCACTGCGCCACTTGCCCTTTTATTGTTATTATCACCAAAACTGGCCTACACACCACAGTGCTTACGGCTTACTTAAATCAAACTATATATTATATGTATGTATGTATATTGATATTTATTTATATCTACATATATATATATATATATGTATGTGTTCTGTCATAAATCTTTATATGTGTGCTTGTTTATGTTTGCCAGATCATTATTCAGGGCGCGCTGCAATCAGTTCGCGTATCTTTTGGCAGTAGCCACATTCGAGATGAGACCCCTCAACTTAATCTTTACGCTTGCGCATACAAAGCACAGCGCTGCTGCCCCACTCACTCACTCGCTGCATACATACACATTGTATGTACGTATGTAAGTGTGCCTAGGGCTTGCAGTACTGTTGCACTTTTGGCAAGTAAACCCTATCATTTCGGCGCAGCGGTTTTAGGTTGGTTGACTGCTTGGCTCTTGTCTGCTGTCTTCATTTTTCTTAAAGCGATTTTTTATGTTTCTTCAACGACGTTTATGTTTTTTATTTGTTGTTGTGTGTTTTGTGTACATCTCTGTGTTTGTTGGCATTGCTCTTGGCGTTGGGGTGTTGCTGCTGCCGTGCTTTGACGATTTAACTGTTGCCTGCCGGCCTAACCATATCATGTTGGTGCATCTGCGCACTGCGCAGCACTCAGCCGTTCTTACGAGCACTCAGCTTACTTTTTTTTTTTTGTTTTTTACTTTTTTCTACTCAAGTGCTTCTTTCTTTTGTTTGTGTAAAGCTCAAAACCGGTAGCTGTGCATATGTAACGAATCTTTACGCTACTTGTTAAATTATGATGGGTTATTGGGTTGTGTTTTTTGTGTGTAAGCCTTACGTACCGGCCGCCTCGTCGGCTGCCCTTCTTTTTACTACGCTTCAACAGCCAGCAGCTTCTATAGCCACTTCGAGTGCAGTTAGTAGTAAGTGCTTACACATAAGCAAACATATCTACACACATACATACACAGTTTCATTTGGATTTTATAGCTTCGTGTCTTTCGTCTGCTTTTGGTACTTTGGTAATCCAATGTTGTGATTCTATAAAATTTTCCTTTAACCATTTGTTGTTGCTGCTGTTGATATGCTTGTTTATGGTGCGCATGCGTCGCATGTTTGTACCCCAAATCGCGCATGGTCTGTCGTTACTCGTAAAGTCGTTGGTGTTTTTGTGTCTCTTCCGCACTATTTTGTTGCCATTCTGTTGTTAATTTATTATTTCGATTTTTTACTACTTTTTTCTCGTTTCTAGTATTTTCTCTCTTCTGTTGTGGTTTTATGATTTCTTTTATCTGCAATTGCTTGGAGTGGTTGCTTAGTGCTTGCTTTTATCTAAGTCGTGCTTTTAGTACTTCTATAGCTGCTTTTTATGGCAGTTCTTACCAGTACAAAAATTGGGTGTGCGCTTCGGCTGGTGTTGAGCACCTTCGCATATGCATAATTGTGGACTTATTGCGGCATTAACTAGCAATTTTGCGAAGAAATTCATGTTCTTAAATTCAAAAAGCCGTACGTCGAAGACTGTCTCCGGAGGCAATCTTGATATAACGTTAAGTAAAGAGATGTGGATTTTACTTACACTCGGCTGGAACACATCTAACCTTAAACACCGCCTGCGTATTTAGATCTAAGATCCAATAAGAGTTTATGACAGTCTGGTCATTATTTGACCGAAAATTTCTTTTGTAGTTTGATGGTTCCATTTGCTTATGATGAGGACGAAGAAGTCGAGTTGAGCTTTTGCACTAATCTAGTTAGACAAGTTAACAGAACTTTTGCTTTCTGTGGTGTAGGCTACTGATTGCAAAATTTTCATAGATTTGTTTCATAAATAAGTTCTTCATCCTCAGTCTTGATCATCTCTCGATTTCACAAATAAGCACAGATATTTTTATATTCCACTTTTAAGAAATCTGAACTATTGTAGAACTCTTTCATAAACAGAGAATCCGGAACTCCACTGGATTTTTTGTATAAAGTCATCATTTCTGGAACATATGTGATCTCACAGCCTTTTTTTAAATCTTAATTTTTATACAATGAGGGTCCATAAGAATTTTAGCCCATAACTAGTTTGCTGTCTTACTTTTAGACACTGAGTTCACTGGCTGGCTAAAACCGGTATAATAAAGGATCGTGAGATCAGAAGACAGCACCATGGAGGAAGGATTCCAATGGTGGATAGATTCCAATAATTTTTAACTAAGCCCTAACTGAAGAGAGCTGCGGCTATAAAATTTAATTAAATATTTTTAGCTTGTAACAGGGTATCGAGGCAAAAAATTTCTAACCAATTAAACGAAATCTCATTTAATCTGAATTTTAAACTTTCTCAAAGTATTTTCTGAATTGTATTCGATAAATGGCTTAGGAATATGAAGTTTTTTCTCAATAATTCCAATAGTTTCGTTCGCTTTAAACTAATCTAAGTAACTTTATATTCCAAAGGGTCAATATCTCTTTATTGTATAAAACCAGTACTCCGAAAATCCCTCTCTGCAATCCCCGATTATAGGCAACATCAAAAACCGCTAATAATTCCGAGTTATTAGAGAGTATCATTTCTAATATGAATTGCATTTTCACAACTCAGCTGATTTTTGCCTTCTGTACAACTTTTTATCTAATAAACTCTTTTAGAACTTCACGAGTTATCACTTCTTGTATCATATACTCTTTAATCTACTCTTTACACATTCTAATACTCTTTAGTCACACTCTTTCTGCACATCTATTACACACTCTTCATACTCACTCTTAGATCGCCGCTCAGCAGTGATTTGTAACTCTTTATATTGTCTTCTTTTTCCCCCACCAACCACATATGCGCTTGCCCTTCCCCCTCAGTTGACCTCTTGCATTCTCCAAAACAAATCCAGTTTTCTGCGCTTATCCAGTTTTCGCTGCCACCGCCAACAGCCGCACGTTCAGCTCCACACCATCACAACACAGCGCTCTTTTGTTTCTCCGCTAGCTCTACACTGCTCCAACACTGGCAAGCCCCAACAAACGCTACAATGCTTGTTATTAAATTTTGTTTTCGCTTTTTGTTTTGTTCGCTGCATTCGCGTTCTCTGTTTTGTGCTGGTGAGCGTTGTTGCTTTGCAACCGCTAAGTTAGGTTGTATTAGTGGAAGTACAGTATCCCGCCAAAAATCAAAAATTCTTTTTTCCACCAGTCAAACAACTGTTCGGCTGATCTTTCACGTTTTCTGTTTTGATACACGTATTCTACAATATATGAGTATAGATCAAGTATACTTATAGTGTATACTTGAGTTTTTGTATGTGTGTATGTATGAGCAGCGTTTTGACGAGATTAAGCGCAAACGATCGTTGTTGCATTTTAGCTACAACAATACACATTGCCGCGCCGCGACAACAGTTGCACTTGCTTTCGATTGTTTGCTTAGTTGGAAGCTTGTTGCGAGCTGATCGCGCCACGCCAGCCGGCGATCATTTTCAATTTCGATTGTGATCAATTTGGTTAGTTGTGATGCGGTCGAGCCGGGGCCAATGAGGCATGACGCTTCACACCCAACGGCAAGCAAATAGTACTATGTACATGCATACATATATACCTGCAAACGTATATACTTACATAAGACTCTTTACTGCGTGCATCAATTGCCATTCGCTTGCGTCGCCCATCATTTGACGCGTTCGATCGCCACACTGCTCGGTACGATCGTGTCGCACTTTGCATGCATATAAATTGCCGCTTAAAATTGTTGTTGCTGTTGGCGGTTGGTGGTGGTGGTGGCGCAGGTTGAACTCCACAATTTGCCTGTCTGCTGTTTCCACTTTAACTTCAACTCGCTGGATTGTCTCGTAAATATTGCTTGTTGTTATTAATATACATATATTGTTGTTGTTAATGCTGTTGTTGCTGTTACTTCTGCCATTGGGTATCACTTTAAGTTAATGTTTGTTTGGTAATTTATTTTTATTATATTTATTTCGCTTATTTCGTAGCTTGTTGATTTTAATGGGCACTCAGTGTTGCATTTCGTATGCCAGTTAAATTTCTTTAAAGTCAATTTAATTAATAAAAATTAAAATAGCGTAGCCGAGAAATATGTTCGCAATAAAATAGTAATGGTGTCTTCTTTTATACAGATTTATAGTCCATTTATGTGACCGAGTCAAAGGGTTAAGTTGATAATTTTATGGCCTGATCGAAACGCCGATTTTTATTACCAGAGGTTTTTAAGTGATTTAGTAAACTTATGAGCTTATAAAGTATTGAAAGTGTAAATGAATGTGGTGGTCTTCAATAATTTTCACACCTTAATTTACCAGGATCGAAATCGAGCCATATATTTTCAAGCTCCTTGATACCGAATGTGACCACAGTCCCTATATCTTATTTATACCGAAAATATCAACCAAAACTTGAACTATATTAAAGTGGGATTAGATTTGATGCTGGCATTTTATGTGTGAATCGGTTCAGTAGTTCTAGTATATGGACTCTTGAAAAGTTTCAAGAAGATCCGACATTTTCGAGCCAAATTTTGTGCAGCGATGAGACCCATTTCTGACTCAATGTGTATGTAAACAAGCAAAATTACCTCATTTAGCACGACTATCTGATGCCTGACTTTTTCCTGTGGGGATATGTAAAGTCTTAAGTCTATGCAGCTTCGATTCCGGACTTGGAGTAAAACATCACGCTTGTCAATCGCCAGTTACCAGTCGAAATGCTCGAACAAGTCATCGAAAATTGAATCCAACGGATGGACGATTTCAGACATTGCCGCGGCCAACTTTTGAACAAGATAATCTTCTAGAAATAAATGGTAGGGATGTTTTTCGAATGATGACAAACACTCTTCATTAAATTCGAAGTTTCTGTGTTTTTTCTTTAAACAAATAGGGAACCTGGAAATGGATTATCCTATATAAGGTAAACTTTTATACTTCTCTTAAATAGAATATTTTTTGGTGTTATTGCATATAGTGACCCAAGTTATTTCTGAAAACCCTCTCTTTAAATTTAGGATTAGTTTAACTAGACAAAAGAGCTCTTCTCGGCGCTTAGCCTCTGATAAGTTCTTATTCAGACAATGTACATAAGTTTGAAGTCGACTGTATAGTGTTACATTTTAGTGCAGTAAAATGCACTTTTGCTACAGTTAATTCTATAATAATGGATCTTACAATCGAATATTTGTTTGCCAAATTTACCCAGGCTAGAGCTTAAATGTGATGGCCCAATATTGTTGAGAAAGGATTTAATGGCTCTAAAAAATGATAAGAGATGAAAACTATATTTTAGGTCGTCGATGAATATCGGTTTAAAACCAGGGAGACATCAGACTGTGACATCCCCAGACAAAGTTTTCAGCCATTTTTAAAACTTGTCGCCAGACTACTTAAACTAAATAACTTAATATTCTACAGATTAAGTGCTTGCAGTTGGACTGTCTTCATAACTAACCGACGAAGCGAGATACAATTTTAGAAGGCAAAATTCACACTGGTTTCTTTCCAAATTCGTTATAAGAGAGACTTATTCTTCTTCTTATTTATCTCTTCAACTTGACTCGAATCGATTTAAAGGTTTCGAAAGAAAGAGCTCTATTTTGTGATAATTCACCAATACTAACAGGCAATGTTGGATTAAGTTCAACAATTAATTCAAGATGAAGATCGCATTTAGAATACTTTATACAGTCCTTTGTGTAGTCATAAAATGAAACTTCAGTAATAGGGTCTTATAAGTCCACAAAGCGTCTTGAGATCGACATAAATCGTTTCCTTTCCATTCTCACCAGCTCAGCAAGATGTTTGAGAACATCCAAATATTTGAGCTTTCATCTTGCAAATGCGGGACGTAAAAAAATTAAAGGTTGCGATGTTTCTATTTCGTCCCCTTTCAAACAGTTTGAATAACAGACATACGGTTAGATGCTTAACCTTGTCAACCTGTGTGGACTGCGTGATGAAACCCAGTTAGAAACCTTACAACAAAGTAAACGCTATCCGTGCTGAGGGAGAAGAGCTCATTATACCTCTTGCGATGCACCTCAGACCAAAAGGATTTTGCGATATCGCAAGAGCTAATGGCACTGGTCAAGTTCCTAGGAATTCCAGCTAGCAATTTCAGTAGTAGAAATCTCGAAAAAAAACTAATTAGCGGTTCTGTTCCTAATGTGCTCATAGCAGGGTTAGGATGTCTTTTCTTGACAGCTCGTCAGTTCTACTGTGGTCTGGCATCCATATTCATTTCATCACAAAGTGACTCGGAACCACTGGTGGCGAGGTTAAGGAGCTCTGGCAAGCATCGGCACATTGCTATCAGAGTGGATAATCACTTCTCTGAAGGAATCTTGCAGATATGCATAATCTCGAATTGAAACCACTCTACCAACCTTACTTATCAGGTTTAGACCTTTACAAGAAGCTCTATGAGCAGAAAAAATAAATATCGGCAGAGGTTGGCTTGAAGACTCCCTGATCCACAAGGTCCGATATGAAATCAAAGCGAAGGAAATTCTATAGTGTTTAGACACGTGTTTATTTAGGACCTCAGAATATTTGAGTCGGCCACTAATTATAGAAGAAAAATTTAATTTTTGTACCATATTTCATACAATTGATTCACTGTGCGACGCTTCGTTAAGGAAAAGCAAAAGTAAATTGCTGCACAATAATAAATATGACCGTGACAATGAGTGGTAATTACAGGGCAATTATTGCAAAAGCAACAGTAACAGTAACAAATAAATAGCGACTGGATTGCATTAGCGAGGTAAAATAGCGAAAGAATAAGCTGCCAGAATGCAAGCATTTGAGAAGCGTGAAAAAGTGCGCTACTACAACAACATTAAAATTGTTACAACAAATATATATAAATCCATGATACTATTGCAAGAATTGCATAAGTTGTATAAAAACGCTGAGGAAACCACAATGTTAATAATAATAATTATAACAAATGCCGAGTGAAGAGCGTAGGCAGCGCGAATGAGCCGCGTGTAACTATGTTCAAGCTTAACCAGACTTGAAAGAGTAAGCACAAGGCATATATGTATGTACTCACGTATGTTTGATGGTGTGAGCAAATCGTAAGAAGTGATAAAAAGTGCGCAAACATATTACAACAACGTTAAAGAAAAAGTATGTGTTGCCATAATTATTAAGAGGGAAGTGGTTAGCAGCCTCTATTATCAGAAAGCCTACGTCTGCAATAATCAGCAGTTGATTTCTACAATTTCTTGTTTTCTTTTTTCAATCTAACCACATGTATTGTCTTAAATTGGCTGTTTTACAACTTTATCTGAAATTTTACAAAAAGAAATAAAAAGGAAATCTATGAAGGTTGCCCAAGAAGTCTCACACTACAATATAGGCAGAGATAGATGCCATAGTTGTTACTATAGCTCAACGAGACTATTTTGTTTAAATTGTTTTCAGGAGTGTTACCGAGTTGACAGTGCTTTCGACTCAGTTTCAAGTTACTTCAGTAAACTTTTTGGTTATATGGGGTACTCCAAACATAAGTTCGCCATTCGGAACTGAGAAGTGCTAATTATACTATCTTTGAGTTTAATACAATTATTTCACAACATCTCCAGTTAGAGACTAGTGCTTATAATCATTGCAGTCGAAGCTTTTTCCTTGCCAAAGCAATATTTTCAAGGATTTTATAATTTTGTACTCTATTCACACTCCGGGTAGAAACCGAGCGAGCGAGGAAAACATAATTCAAAAAGATTATGACGAGCTTTCTCTAAAATTACTTTGAACTTTTGAAATATTCGGCATCTCCTAGGAGTTTTTTAAAATATTGTGAACTATCTTGTGACCTTTTGGGAATTATTGCTAGTTGCGTAAGCTCCTTGGAAGAAGATAATATGGAATCACGTCAACACACGAGCTTTGTTAGATGAAGCACTTAAAGAGATTTAGGGTAGATTCAAGGCGCTTTGCCGAAAGTTAACAACAGTCGTTATATTTTTACGTGAGTACCTGCCGACCACAGTCTTACCCCATGGTGAATAAAAGCCCGTAGATCAAAACAATGGGTTGATCAGCGCCTCAATTAATACTTATATGCTTTTTGCAAGTATTATTAGGTTATAATTGGTCAGGTGGCAGAACAACTTTTCCACCTTGCTCGGGTTCGAGATCGACCTTATACCTCTGCCCTGCTGTGAGTCAAACACCCGACTTCAGTGCGATTCCACACTGAACTGAATTTTCATTTCTATTTGTCTCTAGGTTTAAAGCCACCACGAATCTTTCCAAAGGGCCAAACCCAATGAGCAGAATCGAGCGAACTCCAAGGCCTAACGGCTCCCTGTGGCACCAGATATATGTCTCCGGTCCACTTGTAGCTTTTGCTACGACTAGTTGAGGACCGATCAAACTCAATGACTTTTGAACTTTATATGTCTAATAATTAAAAGGCATCTCATTCAAAGTCTTTAATACCAGTTCAAACTGAGTATTATAACGCTATTTCTGACAAACCTATGCTGAAATTTCGAGGCAAGCCAAATAAAAAACACTGCATACCTTATCTACCCTCTGCTTGCTGGGGGCCGAAAGTTATTATCCAAATTCAGTAGTTGTTTCGCTTATTAAATATTTAGATAGCAGTCCAAGTGCGGTCCTCGCGACATTTCATGACATCAGCCACCTAACCTAACCTACTATATATTAGTGGACTGTGAAAAAAGTTTTTGAGAAGACAAAGCGAATTCTCAGTTTCACTTTTTCCGTTATATCCAAAGTTCATCTCAAAATGTGTAAACTAATTTAGGAGAGACTTCCGTGAATGCCATTTCCACAATTACATACCTACGTATAGTCAATAGACGCTGCTGGCGTTCGTTCACCTGATTATCCAGCCAGTTAGACCCAAAGCACACAGCATATCAAAATTCACTTATTTATTAGGTTTTTTCTTACTTTTATTCTGCATGATTTATTGGCACTTCTGCATAAAACCTGATATTACATATGCACGTGTACCAAACCAGCAAATCAGAACCCGACAAATGGAGTAAAGAACACCTGCGAGCACCACTTTGGCGCGTTCTTCGTTACAACTTTAGTAGTAAAAGTTGTTTTTGCTTTTTTTTTAGACATTGCTGCTTATATTACAATAAATGCAGTTCGATGTATTTTTCCACGCCACAATATGCGTTTGATTTACTTCATTGGCTACTACACCCAGTGAGCAAAAATACAAAAGTTCGGAGCCTATTGTTCTCTGATGTTGAACTCTTTTCAGCAGTATTTCAATCGTTTGTTAACCAGCACTGGACTTTGAAGTTATTTTGCAGCACGTAAAGAGGGTATTTGGTTAACTGGGTTTTCCACATTACAAAAACGGTGTTAGCATATACTTTGTGATTATGTGTTAAAGCAGGTTTTATTTACACAGTCACTCATACACATATGAGCTCATCTCGTGGTCCACTTGGCAGCGCTGTACGAGCCCCTTATTTGTTATCGCCACATATATATTTACATACTATACACAAACGTACATACTGACTTGCCTTTTTACTACAATACAAATATTGTTGTTTAAATTAATATTCCTGCTTATATTTACGTTTATACTCACACAAACATGCCTATATTCTTAAAGTTTGCATTATTTATTTAGTTTCTGACTTTATGACTCTGGGTGTTGTTTTTGGTTACAAGTAGTATGTATTTCGCAACAAAAAATATTAACTTGTTTATGGATTTTTTTACTAAATATATATAATACATATATATTATTATTTTTTTTAGTAGATTTCTTTATTTAAAGAAAAGGAGTGCAAGATTTTTCCCGAAAATTATTTTTTTCTTCCAAAAAAGTTTGTTATTTATGTTACTATGAAAGCTCATATAACGCAAAGCTGCTCCCAATCTCAGATATTTAGAATTTTTTAAATTAGTATTTGTGGACTCGAGAAAAATTACAAGTTTTAATCATTGAAAATCGCCTCATTGTTCTTTAAAATATTCTCCAGTAAGATCTATACACTTTTGCATACGTTTGAGCCACTTGTCGAAGCACTTTTGTCATTTATGTATGTAGATTGAGGTATCTCCTTTTGATCGCATCAACTGCCTCTTCGGGGTTCGAGAAACGTTGACCGCTTAATTTATTTTTTACGAACGGAAGTAAAAATAAGTAATTCGGTGCAAAATCAAGACTATACGTAGAATAATCGGTGAAATCGGTGGTTTGAGTGCTCAAAAATGTGGTTGTTTTAATCGATGTGTGAGAGTTAGCAGTGTCGTGGTGACAGTGATGGCGTGATCCGTCTTCGTCTTGAAATATAAAAGGCAACCTACGTACAATCCTTTTTTAAAACCGTACATCTATACGACAAGGGATGTGTGGAACCTTTTAATATCTTAACTTTTAAATGTAAAGATATATTCTTATAAAATTCTTTCGCTGTCACCATATTGAAAATGTTTCTTGATTGAAGAACATTTTTAGAAAGGGAGAACAGTACAGACTTTTATAAAAAAATGTTATTTTAACTGATGTTTTCAGACAGTGTGATCTCTTAAAATCTTAACTCTTCACCTTTCATTTACATGTTGAAACAATTAAAAGCTTAAATAGTCTATTTCCACTAATGCGGTTGTAGCAACATGAAACATCCGTGAGGTAATTTGGAATAATGTAGCACAATTGACGTCGTATATACCGTACATACAGCTCATCTTTCCATCGACTGCGGTATTCGCCATTGCCAGTGCGCTAAGACTATACATCTTCCGCAGAACCTTTCCCTCGAAAACTCGTAACGCCGACTTAACAGATGTCGTCATCGTCCATGCCTCCGCTCCATATAGAAGGACGGGGATGACAAGGGACTTGTAGAATTTGCTCTCTCTTCGTCGACATAGGACTTCTCCGGACCGGACGTTCAAGGTACATGCTCTTAATACGTTTACAGTGGTCATCATCAAAAGGATCATCTCTCATCCGAGGCAGTTTCGTTCTTTTCATTTGTTTTACTTGGCGGGTTCCAAACAGAGCGCACAACTCTGGGGAGGGGAACATGCCTTCAAAGGGATGTTTTTTAGATGGCCACTTCGTTTCTGGCCACTCCCAAATGAATTGAGCACAGAGAACTTTCCTCAATTGCGTGAAAAACCTACCATCCTCCAAGCGTTCATCTGAGAGTTTAATAACCTAACCAAAATAGTTAGGAAATCTAATATTGCTTTTTTCACGACAATGAAAAACACTTTTGAAGTAAAGTTCATAGGTTAGAAATTTTGATTAGTTGATGTGTAAGAAAAGATCTACCAAGGTTTAGTAATGTCAGTTTTCTTCCTTATCTCGTTATCATTTTTACTAATACCGTCGATAAAAGGCTGCTTGCTATAAGCAGATAATACAATTCGCCACTTGAATTGTTCCATAAATCATTTTATTTGAGCCCTCTCGACAAAGCATTTCTATATGGTAAGAGCATCAGGTTTTTCAGTTGAATTTAATACAAGTGATTATAGGAATAACTCATTAAAGTGGGATAATAGTTTGTTATCCTATATTTCTTTAGAGTAACTGGAATAGTTTATGTGATACCACAGTTATTATATACTAGATGTTTCTTCGATTTGCTACACCACAAATTTACTGAGTAGAAGACGGTTAGTATATAGTTAATTCATAACAGGCTGCTACTCTATTTATTTTCGAACAGCTCTTTTGTCCGCTAAACCAATCCACTTATTCTTCGTCGAACTTTTTTTGTCTCTGATTTTTTATTGAGCGCAGATTTCTGGTTTATTTTTACTTTCGCGGATTCAATAATCTTATGATTCAATAAACTCCTGATACCTGAAGCTACTTTTTTCCATTAGTCATGAAATGTAGCTTCTAGATAGATGTTCAATAAATTGATCACCGAATTGTGCTAGAATTTTTGCCAATTATCTTAATTAATATATCTAAAATGTTCAAAAGTATGACCATTATTTAGTTCTTTTGATATTTAGGGTGACATTCTTTTACTTATAATATAAAATTTTTTCCCGCTTGGATATTCACTAATCCATGGTTTTAAATAAACATGCCACATTTTGCATTCCCTTGGTAGATTCTTGCTACTACTAAGCTAATCGCTATATTTATCTGTGGTCGTATTTATCGATAATTTTACAGCGAATAATTTCGAATCACTAGTCATATTATGGTATGCCACACCCCCGAGCATTAAAACAAATAACTGCAAGCAATAACATACATAATTGTCTTAATCGCTTATCGTCTAGCATAAAGAGCAAATCGTTTTGTATAATATAATCGCATTTGTTTCAATTGACAATTGTCAGCCAGCAATCTTTGGACGACAATAAGCATTAGTAATTTTATGCTTATTTGAAATACAACAACAAAAACAAACAAATCTTTTGGGAAGCACATAATCTGCTATTAAAGCAATGCCAGACGCTTGCTGGCGCGCTTCTCAGCATTTCATCACATAATCGTTGGGAGGCAACTCGACTTGACTCGCGCTCGAGGCGTTGATTAGCTTAAGTTTTTATTGATTGAATTTTTTTCTTAAGCTCATTCGCCTACCAGCGGTTATTTGCGTTTTCGTTTTGAACGTAAACTTTAACATTGTTCCAAGCTCAACTATCTCGTTAAGTTAAACTTCGTTTTTACCCGGCGAGTTCATTGCCAATATGGAGCCTAGCTATGGCTGTGTATAATTTTTTCCAATCGCGCGCCAATCATTGAAGGACTGTCCGCGGGGCATGTCAATTAGTACTTGCGTACTTTTGTACATATTTACTCACATTTATATATTTACTTTAGTGCTGTGGTGCAGTGTTGGCCCACCGCTGCGTTTAATGGGCGTACTCAAGGACTTTGGTGCGCTGGACCGCGTGTCAGTTGATTGCAGGCGCGCTGACGTCATCCTGCTTGCGCGCGTATCTCGTCTTTGTAAGTTCGCTCAATTAAGTGCTTAATAATTCGATCGTGATGTTGTATTTAGCGTATGACAATTTGCGAACAAATAGTTAATTGCATTAATCAGTCGAAGGCTCATATAACTGATGCGGTGTATGTCATTGAGGCTGGGTGGGTCTGGTAGTATTGCTTCAATAATGTTTCGGAATACAGTTGAAGAACTGCAAAATATTGTGATAGTAAGTATTTAGAACACAGTGGTGATATTATTCTCAAATTCTTAAAATGACGTTGGGGAAACAGACTAACTTCTATAGAAAATCTATAAAACTTCGGCTTCACTGAAGCTACAATAGTCTTCACAGATGTCGTTTTTGTAGCATAAAAGATTTTTATTCTGATCAGTTTGCATGACAGCTATATGCTATAGTGGTCCGATATAAACGGTATAAACGAGCTGCTTCTTGATAAAAAAAGGACGTGTGCAAAATTTCAGATCGATATCTCTAAAACTGAGAGTCTAGTTCGTGTATATACGAACGAATATGGAGGAGGGATCTATCAGAATAGCTTTACAGCGGATATTGGCATTACATAATATACTACTCTATTTGATTGGGTAGAATAGAGTTCGGACTGTTCTTGGAATAAGGGTATGAATTGGTGATTTGGATGTAAAAAAACTATACAGTCCCGAAAAATCTAAAGAAATTATTTTTAATGAAAACTAAACTTAATCCATTTTGGATATAATTTTGGAAGTTTAAAAAGTAAGGATGAGAAAACATTTTTTCCACTATATTTTCTACTTTACTTACCCATAATTAATACTGTTATAATTTTTTTTATTCTGGTATCTTGAAACGTAAGCTTCAACTTTGTCAAATTTTATGGACCAAAACACCTTTTATTAAGAATTCATAAAAAACCAAACAATCAGACTCCGTCTTAGCATACCACATGATCATAATTTTCAATCAGTATCTGCACAGTTAGGGCTTGTCATAAAGTGGCCAACACGCTACTGCCCTACGCAACAGCTACTACCGCAAACAAGCGATTTTTTTAGCCACTCTAACGACCAGTAACAGAACTCCCGCTGATAAGCTAGACGACGGGATACATGTTCTTTAATTCTTTTTTCCTAAATCTGAACACCAATGGGTTCATATAAACATAGGTATATTCAAGGTTCGTCTAAAAAGTGCAAGCAGGCAAAAGCTGCGAGCACTGGGCATAAATCTTGTAACGAAAATACAAAAGAAAATCAGATGCTGTCCCAAATGCCCACACAACAATTGAGAATTGTTGAAACGTTGTGGTGGCAGCAACTAGTAGTGGCTACCAAGCTGAAGCTGGTTTTTTCTCGCTTGATTTTCATTACTTCAATTATCGTTTTTTTTTTTACTTGACGGCCGCAAACAATTAAGTTGCGTGTGCTGATTGCTATAAGTTTCTTGGGCACGCGCCTGGTGTAAGCAGCTGCCGATATTGGACAGGCGGCATCAGGCAAGTTAACTAGCTTCTAATGCTGCATTAAAAACGAAAAACTAATGAAGCGAACTTGTATGCTCTTCGCTGCTGGAAATCATATTGGAAATTCGTCTGGTCAATTAGGTAATGCAAACGTAAATCCTATACCCTTAACCATCCAGGCGAATTACCTTAAATCGAAAATAATCTCCTTCTTTATCCATAATTAGCGTTTAAAACCATTTTAAATGGATTTTTGTATACGAAAGAATCAAGTTTAATCTTCGAGCAGTGATTATCGTATTATAATCTATATCTCTATAACATTTTAAATAGATTTGGTATACGAAAGAATCAAGTTTAATCTTCGAGCAGCGATCATCGTATCATAATCTATATCTCTATAACAAGCACATGCAAATAATATTTGCACGTTAGTCAGCCTTTCTAATTTTAGTCGATCGCTGGACACAGTAAGTGCACAACTTTGAGAGCCCAGATCTCTGTTATCACACTTTTAATACTCAACATTATTTTGCTTTCAGGAATTGAAAATCATTTGGGACTAGTAATTGTAATACTGAAGTAGTTCTCAAAGGTTTTGCGCTGAGTTTGGGACCCGTCACGTAAAAAAAGTCCCCAAGGGAAATGAAACAACACGGTTCCGAGATCAAAATCTCTACCATTAAGGGGGTATTCTAGCCTAGAAATGCTATTTAACAGCATTTTTTAAAGTCCAATAAAAAAAAACAAAGAACATTTTTATCATCCAATTTTTTATCAGATATTTATTGATATTTAAAGAATACAAAAAAAAATAAAAATAAAAAAATTTTGTGGTAATTTGATTAATTGCGGCGTGGTGGCATGACGGGGGTTGAAAATAAGCCCTTCCTGACACGACTCCAACACTTTGGGTGATTTGAAAAAAAAAAAAAATTTAATCAGTACAAATGCCGCTATCGCCTGAACTAGGATAAATAATTTTTTTTTTTCAGTAAATGGCGACTGTTTGAATTTTTTGCCCGTTTTTTGGCAAAGATAAAAATTTTTTAATAATCCTAGTTCCAAACATAGAGAGATATGTGTATAAAGAATGTACACCAAATTATAAGTTAATCGGTTCATTAGAACTTGAGGAATCATGTCAGAGGTGTTGACAATAGTAGTTTCGAGAAAAACGCGATTAAAGTTTTACGTTATACGATATTCACTCAACCGGTCTAGTTGCCACGTCACTAAAATGGCTATAACTTTGAAAATAATTTGAGTTTTGAAAAATCCTTTTAGAGAGATATTTTTGAATATCAAAACTATCGAAATATGAAAAAAAAATTTAGATTTTTTCAAATTTCTAGACCAGAATACCCCTTTAATACTTCTCGAGATATTCAGCTTTTTAAGTAAGGCTGTATGCAATTTTCATAGATTTTTTAATATAAATATAAAAATTTTATAAAGCCTTACTTAAAAAGCCGAATATCTCGAGAAGTATTAATGAAAGCGATTTTGACCTCGAACCTTTTTTATAGCAAATGAAATTTTCTACAAATTTTTCATGCACAATTTTTCTATAGCTCCTGTCATTCACGAGATATGTACAAAAAAATGCGAAATTCTTGGAAAAATCGGCCTTAGAGCCCCGTACTACCTCGCCGGTGTAAGTTACGACTTTGTTGCATTGGGCACTTTTGTAGAGTGAACAATTCTGATAAATATGCGTCTAAAGTTAAAGCGATGCCATGAAATACCTCTGATCTGTAGGAGTTTAAAGATAAAAACTCACGATTTTGGTGTATTATCTATGGAAAATTTTTACAGGCCCTGGTCCAGTTCTTAATGTTAATATTAAGGGCTAAAATTTTCAGGTATTTTTTTTAGGGTATTTCTTAGGAAATTACGTGACGGGACTGAAAAATAGTAATAGTTCAAAAAAAAAAAAAAAAAAAAAAAAAATACAATAATGTACATATGTACATATATGTGTATGGAAACTTTGGTAAGCGCGGTCCTGTCATCCGACGTTTGTAAACCGCCAGTGTCCCAATTAATAGCGCTATCCCCAAGTAATACGAAAAGTGCTGAGTTACTCCACTGAGCCTTACTCCTTACGGAAACTTTAAACTTTTTCATGAAGTTTAATCTATTTGGAACGCTGTCCGTCAAGAAAGTCAGTGGTATTTCACCACTTAAGGCCTTTGGTTGTGACGAGCTTAAATTCTCTCTAACATTATTGATGCTTTTGTTTACAGCAAGTATTTTTTCGAGACTTTTTGTTGATTTTCGACTGAATATGTACTTATATGTACATATGTATGTAAGAATTTGTGTACCTACAGTCTTCGCTTTATCTAAAACTGACCAGAAATATTTCCATTTCAAGGTGTCGAATATTCTTAAGTGCGCAAATTTTTCACTTACCACACTCCAAGCATTGTATGCATTTCTCAAGCTTTGCAAATATGTAAGCTCTTATCGCATAATTTCACAACAAATAATTATGGACACATCAGGAGTGGTTTTTATAGCACAACTACTGACAGCTTGCGGAGCTGAAAATATTTTATTTACTTAATTTAATTTTTTTTTATTTTTGCTAAACAATGTTGTTTTTCTTTTTTGTTTTAGTTTTTTTTTAACCATGTTGTTTTTATAATTTTGCTTTATTTGCTGTTTACACAAAATTTTATCGCTTATTATTTTTATACAAGTTTCTGTTGTTTATTTTTATTGTTGTTGTTGCATGCACAGGCAAACGCGTTTTACTACAAATACTACGCGATCACATTACGCATCGTCAACAAAATTGTAATAAAACTCAAACAACAACAAAAAGCAGAAAATAAAAGAAAAGAATACTATCGTAGTAGTAAATGTCCGTCCGCAAGAATAACAGCACCGAAAAAGTCATGTCTCATATGCATTTTTGTCCGTCCGCTTGCAGTAAAAAAACTCAGTCAGAATGCTCGTTTGCTGGCCAGTTGGTGTGTCGTCCGTCCGTCCGTCCATGCACATGACCAGGCAATCAGCCAACCATTGTCGTAGAACTTTTATATTCCCTGCTTGCATGTGTGAGTGTGCATATATTTGTTTATGTTCCTGTTTGTTTGTATGTATATGTAAAAATCCATTAAGGCAATGACCTGTTTTCATTTCTTCACTCAAACCAACATTGGGCGATAGGTAATACAGTCAAACAAGACAAAAAAAGAAAGAAACAAATAAACATACACCAACACACATGCATGATTGCCACATATTCATATACATATGTATATGCAGTTCACCACACAATCAACTCTACAGGCAGCTCCTTTATGCTGTTTAATGCTTTACACTTGTGGTTGTTGTTCGGTGTGTTGCTGTTGTTGTTGTGCCATAGGGTCTTGTTGGCTTTTAGAACATTACTTGGCTGTGATTGTGATTGTATCTGTGCGTATGTTGGGGAATTGCTGTTATTGTTGTAATTTAGAAATAGTTGTTGTAGTTAGTATTCTTGTGTTTGTCGCTGTATTTATTGTTGTTGTTGTAGCCTTATTTTTATTGTTGAAATTTTCATGTTGTTGTTGTTATTGTCAATTTTGTTTTTGTTGTAGTTGTTCTTGGTTTCTTGCTGTTGTTGTTTTGATATTTCGACGATCAGCTGCAGCTGTGTTTACATTTCGCTTGTTGCATATTGTTGTTTGGGGTTTTCATTTGTTTTTGTTGTTCCTGTTATTATTGTTTACTCGTATCCAACAGAACTGTCCAGTCTTCGACGTCAATACGTTTTTTTTTTTCGTTTATTTCACATCTCTGCTTTTTCATAGTGTTTGAAACGATATTTTACGTGTGATTTGCTGTTGTTGCTTTTTCGCTTTTTATTATATTTCTTTTATATCAAAAATCTTTATTTTTGTGTTTTTATGCTTCTCTTTTCTTTATGTTTTTTCTCTTTTATTTTGTTATTTTCTTGTGTGTTTTGCGTTTTGCTCAAAGTTGTGTTGTGAAATTGTAGAAACGATCGCATTGTTTTGTGTTAAATTGTATAGAAATTTTCCTTTGTCAGCTCTTTTTGTATAGATGTTCCCTTAATTTTGGAAGAATTTACTCTCTTTGTATCTTCTACTATTTGATAGCGTTTTGTTCATATTAATATTTTCATATGTTGAGATAAGTTCATTGTTTGATGTTCTTTCGAATATATACTAAGATATCTTATTCTAACTTATTTTTAATTTGACAAATTGATGGCACCAGGTCTATATTATATGCATTAAATCATAATCTATGCTTCTGATTACTTCCTTTGATTATACAAGTATTTATTTAACAAATTCGGTATGACTTTCTATAGAAGAATCAAAAGATTGCTAAGCATGCTTTCAATGTACTCAGTTTATACGATACGATAACTTAAGTGAATTTATTAGATACACCATTCTAATGCGACTCATAATCTTTTTATCTAGCTCTAACTCTAACATTCTCTTTCTATAGTACCTCCACAATCTCTTCTCCAAAATAAAACAAAATCTGTGGAGCTCTCTCTTTGTAATTGTACTCCCTAAAAGAGCAAAAAAGTACCATAACACGAAATACATATGTATGTGTTTACATACATGAACATACATGAGGCCAGTTGATTTGGCGCTCGGTCCTTTCTATAGGGTACTGGTACACTGTGCTGCTATATAAAGGGCAGCTGCTGAAATATCAGCTCAGTACGCTTGGAGCAGCGATATTCGGTGGTGACTAAATAATGATGATAGAATTTGGTATAAATCCTTGAGTTTGTATAAACCTGCTATATATTTCCTCTGAATAATATTTTTTAGTTTCAGTCTAACATGTCGATTTCTACTATATTATCCTGGTTATTTCCTGCTTATTTTCGGTAGTAGAACTTCGAATAAATAAAAGATGACATTTTTTATTAAGCCCTTGTGCTATATCTATACTTCTTGCAGAAAAAATATTTAAAAGTATTTTTTTTTGTCTTTAAACTAGCACCACAACTTTTTCAGCGTTGCCCCTAAATGTATGCTATATTTTTTGTATATTATGACTACTCAGTTTCCTATTGGAATTGAATGCAGAATGAAGCAGTGAATATTAAAAATGAGTAATCGCGCCTTATTCTAGGCTTCATTCTTTGATTAATATCAACACTTTATTTTAATAATTTAATATTGGTGTTAGTAAAAAATATAGTTGTTTATTTTTGAGTGTTAGTTCATTTTTATAAATGCGCCTAATGATATGCTTTATCTTTTATTGATGGCACTTAAATAGTTTAGTTCACTTTTGATTTTTGTCATTAATACTACTTTTATTCCCACACGATCAAACAATTGGTAATCACTTTTGAAAAATTTTATGAACACGTCTAAATATATGCCTTATAATTGCCATTTTTTTAATTAAACAACTTTCTAAAATTTTTGATCTGTACCATAATAATTTTTCTAAAGTTTGCTCAACTATATAAAAACTTGTAGCTGAAGTTCAACTATTGGTCTATTTCTTTAGACGGCGCATACTTTCAGGAGCAAGCAGAAAGAGGCGAGCTTAAATCTTTGGTAATATGACTTAACTCTGCCTGATTGTATGCTGTACTCAAAAAATGCAGAAATTTAATTTTAATAATTAAGCCAGTTTTTTGGATGGGCTCATAATGCTCTCCTTGATCTTAAAACTGATCTAGAAATCAACAAATATATAATATTAAAATAATCAGATTTTCTTTATTTGCATACATTTAGGTGCTATTATCTGTCTTTTTTATTTATAACTGATAATTTTCATAATGTCAGCTAAGCTCTAGAAACATACATTATATATACTTAAGGCGCATATTTGGCAACCAAATTTGCCAAATTGAACCTCGAAGGAGATTCGATCTGCCGGATATATCTTCCATATATTTCGCTTGGCACTTTTTCATGCTTACTTACACAAGTCTCTGCTTAAAAAAAATAGAGCAACATATGGTCCATTGCAAGCATTATGTTTGCGCCGATTACATCTCATGTTCAAGTTCACTTTCGCAGTCACTGTCAAGCGATTACTCTACTATTTACACTGCCGGCAAAAGTGCACACACTTGCAGCATTGCATTTTGTTATACAATCGTAAACTGTGTCTTCGGTAGCAAGAGCGAGTGTCGTTGCATGCTACATGCTGCGCATAACTCCCCATGTACCACCATACATAATGCAGTCCAGCGCTGTAATGTAGACAAGCCTCTGGCCTGAAAAGTGAGGCGCACTCACTCAGCAGGCGCGTGCATGTTCGTGCACGTTTTCGTTGCAACTTATACTCGCGCACGCGTTTGACGTCGTCAATTGCATTAGTGTTTCTGTTGTTGCTGTATTCTTGGCGAGCCCCAGCTGTGCCGTGTATAGTTGGCCCGTCAGTCTTTGCCATAAACCTCTATACAGCTTGGCTTATGCTGACAGCCATCAGCGACAAGCCGACAACTGCCAGCCAGCTTTGCGCTCGTTCCCTCAATTTGATTGCGCCTCTTGCCGATAGTGTCGTTATACTAACTTGTTTGCCGCCTCTTATACCCGTGTCCACGAAACCCACTCGTGCTGTTGTGTGTGTTCGTGCTTGAAGCGTGCCGCGTACAGTGCAGAACAAAAAGTCTTTTTGGCGCGAAGATTTCGATTTTCTTTCAGCTGGTTTTGGTACAAACAATACGACGCTGATTTCAGCCAGTTTTCCCGGTTTTTTATTGCCTAGCTTCAGCCTAGACGCGCGTCAAACAACAATAGTGGTGGCGTGAGTTGTCGAGAACTACGGCTTTTCCAGTGATCTTGTGGTTATTCTTAGTATGTTTGTTTAAATAGAGTTGCCAAGGGATTTGCTTGTTTCTTATAACCACTATAACCGTGGGTTGGGCTGTGCCAAGAACACAAATATTCGACAGTTGCCAACGGTGGTAAGTCCCAAGTGCTGACAAGTTCCTGTGTACTTGGTTCTTTCTTTAGAAGCGTGGACGTCTTACTTCCATTGTCCAAATAATAAACTGAAAATATTTGAGCTGACGGTGGATCGGGAAACGTCTAAATTTCTATGAGTTACCTATAATGGTTGTGGTTTTTCAACAACAACTTTTTGAATAGAAATGCATAGGCGACGTTCTACCGAAGCCACGAGATATATAACCCTATTTTATTAATCTTTTTTTGATTTAGAAAACAGTATATATACATTTCTTCTGAAAGTACTGCCTGTAAAACTGAGACCGAACCGAATTATGTCAGTTCTTCTGGTTGTTTTGGTTGTTCGACAATAGTTTGGCTATATAAAGTCTTTTTCATTTGTTGCAGGAATTAATTGGTTTCAGCAAAGTTCACTATTTTATTGAAGATTTCCATCTATTGTAAGCCAGCAATCCACATTCTATCAAGATCTTGGTTTGTATGTAATTCGCTTCGTTTACTAGACCTAATCAGTTAATCAAAGTCAGCGAGAAGCAGGTTTCGGCACAATAAACGAAGCTTCCTTCGAAGGCAATCCTTTCATTGCTCATAAAGCTTTTCTAAAAATACAACAATTTATTGTTTTCTATTTCTGGATAAACCAAAAATACACATTTCCCGTTATATTTTATAAAGAGCATCTTATACAAGGCGATAGAGAGATTTTATATTGTAAAGCGAAAACTTCGATTATTCCGGGTTAAATTATAACCGAACTTTATATAACAAGCTTCAGCTAAATAAGTACCAACAAATCGTCGGACCTCTGTTTTTCAGATTTTCCGGCATGTGATAATCTGCCTGGATTCATATGCGGCGAAGTAACGCCAGTTCGGAGTGATCGTCAGATTTTTTTCGAAATGTTTTCTAACCTAACAACAAAATCATTAATGAAGAGTAAGTCCTTTAGCAATGAGGGATCTTCCACGCCGAATGGGATAAAACTGGTAAGAAGGCTGTGCTAGTTTTGGATTGGCAGTTGGTCAATGAAGGTATTTATTTCACCTCCCATTTAAAAAAATTACAACAGTTTTCGGTTTTTAAACAGAAGTCCATTTAATTTTGATTCCTTTTTTTCTGCTAATATTTGGCAACCCAATCTCAATTTTTTTCTACACAAACTCTTCGTTGTAATATTGGCGCATTTTCCAGCTGCCAAAGCAGATACCCAGGTACGAGTTCTTCTAAGTGTCTTAGAAAAGAATTGCAAATTTGTGACTTAGCTGCGGTTAGTGGTTGTTGTAAATACGATTGTGAATACTTTTGTTGTTGTGGCTTGTTGTTTTAGCTCGTAGTCGCTACTGGGCTGCTACGCCATTGATTGCCATTGCCTTTGGCCTGTGATCTTGTAACATTTTAACTACGCGCATGCAACCATGACTTGCAGCATCAATATAAAGTAAACAACAATAAAAACAAGTCGATAAAATATATATATGAAATAAAAACGAATGCTTCAAAACAAATAGCAGCAGCAGTTGCGGCAACAAGTCTCTGCAGTAGCAGCAATTGTGCAAAACAACATATACGTGCAACTTGCAACGTGCGACGAATGCAGTTTTTTTCAGTAAAAGAAGTATGAGGACTTCTATGTTATGGAATGAGGGTCATTTGTGCCATAAGTGAGGCAGCTATTTAGTGATACTTCTAAGTCTAAAATCTATTTTGAAAAAGACAAGGGATAAATTATATAAAATACCACTAAAAAAACAAAACTTTATATTTAAGACGGTTGGATACCTAATTGTGAATCGCATTAAAATTTCCTCTTCAAAATCATTAAACAACCCACGTCTAGTATTATATCCAGTCCATAAGTTACTAGTTAACTTTAAGCTGGTTGCTCTCCGTGCAAGGCTTCTTTCTAAAGCTTATATTCACGTTCCCCATCCTTTTTATTAAGGCCTATAAACGCAATGTCATTTTTAATTGAACGTTAATCGTAATCGCCTGCCTGCGTAGCGCAGCTGATGCAGCGCAGAAGTCTTCTCTAGATCACTCTTACATTTCACAAACTCTGGACAAACGCTGCCAGCGTTGACGCCTTCAACATCCCATACGCAGCTTTGTGTGATGTGCCGCTCTGGCTGATCTTTAGAGGTTAAACACCGCTTCATTTTTCATTTCTTTGTTTTTGTATTTAATTGCATTAAATGCGCTTAAGTGGCTCCTGATCACAAGTCAATGAAGTAATAAAGATCAAGGATAAATTGTAATTAAACCAGCTGCAATTAGTACAAAAAACTGGATGATAATAAACAATAATTTTTTTTAGAGAAAACGGTAAGAGTTGTACACTCATACATAAATTGTGGGTCTGGTTGAGTGTCCAGCTATAAAATCGAGTGCAAACTTTCATAGCGGAGTAAACCAATAAAATATTTTTAATTTTATGTGCTTTGAGCGACTTGAAGCTTCCAGGCTGTAGTCAAACTAGCTAAAACTGGTATTAACCATTTATCTTTTTAGTTGGGGAGGGGCTACTAGAAAAACTTTTGAGCGAAAAGTGAATGCAATTAATTGCCAAGAGCTTACCCTATATTTGTGAAACCCAGATCTCTTCGGAATTTCCAGTTTTAGCTACTTTTTTAGATTTCTCTAATAAGGGGCACTCTCGTTGGCTCCTACCAGCACTCATCTATCCTCGCCGAACCTTAGCACCTCTTAGTGGTTCTCTCTTGGATTCTCCGGATCGCCCTAACTTTCACTTCCTTACCGCATCTCACCACCCCTCAATATTTCTTTCCAGTTCTCGACAATTCTGACCGGGATTTTATCTCCTCTCCTCGGTTCTTATTGGCTCTTACCAATTTTCAGAGATTTAATTGCCAAGAGCTCACTCTAAATTTGTGAACCCCGGCGCTTTATGGATTTTCCAGTTTTATCCGCTTTTCTACCTCTCTCGCTTCTTCTGACCTTAGCACCTCTTAGTGGTTCTGTTTGGAAATCGTTGGCTCTCACTAACTTTCACATATTTACCGCATATCACCGCATATCAATATTTCTCTCCAGTTCTCGACAACTTTCACTTGATTTGATCACCTCTCGTTGGCTCTCATTGGCTCTTACCGGGTTTCAGAGATTCTCATTGGTTCTCGCCGCCTCTCAACTACTTTTCGCCGCGCCTCAGCAGCGTTCAATGATTTTTAACGATTGTCTGTGATTTTTTTGCTGTTTTTCATCGTCTCCCAATAGTTTTCACCGGATCTTA
This sequence comes from Bactrocera zonata, assembly GCA_037783105.1. NCBI lineage: Eukaryota > Metazoa > Arthropoda > Insecta > Diptera > Tephritidae > Bactrocera > Bactrocera zonata. The sequence goes on along the minus strand of JBAWJQ010000005.1, from coordinate 80,085 downwards.
TGGGTTCCCACATTCTTTTACTAGTCCACTGTCTCTCAACAGGTTTTCGATCGTTATCGAATATCTCAATGCCTCTCATCGAATATCTCATCGAATATCTCATCATCAGATAGCCACTGATTCTTAATACCACTCATTTGTTCTAACCGTTTCTCGATGATTCTCATCCGATCTTGTTGTTTTTCATCGGCTTTCAATATCCTTAATCAGTGCTAAGTGATTCTCTCTGGTTATTATCACCTCCCATCGGTTATCAATCTCATCGATTCTCTATGATTCTCACTGGTTCTCATAGATTCTAAATAACTTTCACCGATCTGTGTGATTCTCACTGATTCTCATCACCTTTCATTTGTTTTCGATGGTTCTTTCTGTTTCTAAGTGTTTTTCATTATTTTTCACTGGCTCTAACTGGTTTTTACCGCCTTTCAGAGTCTCTCATTGGTTCTGAACTGTTCTCATCATTTCTCAGCGGTAATCGTAGCTTTTTCGTGCTTCTTGGGGATTATCACCGGTTCTCATTAGTTCTCACGTTAAATCTATCCATTTCTTAAATACTCTCACTGACTTTTTAGGCCTCACACTAAACCTCATTATCATTAGATACCTTTCATTAAGATATCTTACAAATTTAGCAATATTCTATATATGTACTTGTAGGTACTATTGTTGTAACATTCGGCGCTTGATAAGATTTCAGATTGGAGTTGAACTATATTGGAGACACTACTTTTTCTATTGCGAGTTTTATACCGATACCTTCATTTGTATTTGATTTTTCAATTGTAAAGGTAGAGTATATGACGTAGCTTTATGTGCATTAGGCAAAGTTGTAATTTAATACGCCTTTCTCATAGTTTGAACCTGTAATTTTATAAAAACTCTGATTTTTTGTTCTTTTTCTTGGCGTGTATGACTTTTGTCAATTTTTTTTGAATTTCAACAAAAATTGTCTGTCTTGTTAAAATATATCTTTCCTAATCTGACAAGTATTTTGAGCAAAAGCAACAATATTTACAACAACATATGCAAATGTGTTTATTTATTTTTAATTACTTAACCATTACTAACCAGTTTAGAAATAAAAACAACTACCACATGTCATAATTGGACATGTGCAACATCGATTATGAAATTTGTTTACCAATTGTGGCATGCGGCAACCTGCTTGCTTGCTGTAATAATTTTGGCGGGAAAACCGGTAGTCTTCTACGTTATAGTAAGCATGCAAATTATGTGGGTTTCGCATGCGCGCCAAAAGCGCTTAATGCTAACACTAAAACCAAGCTTTACTAGTAGCTTAAGCCACGAAGCTAAGCTAGAACAGGTGCTGTACGAATTAGATATTGAAATTGCTGCAAATTTGTTTGTGGCAGAAATTTGTGAGCTGGTGCCAAAGTTGCCACAAAGCAATTAAACAGGTCCCCAGCACACTGGCGTTGACTACTTACCGTTAGATAACTGGATAATTGGTGGTCAGATCACCAACAAATAGCTGTAGGTCCACCCACACCAAATTTGCTTACCGCACGCCATGTTGTATGCGCAACCTGTGTTTAGCGCGCAGCTACTTGCCACACGGGCGCACAAATTGCCGCTGTTTTATTTTCTATTTACGTGCGCAAATTTATTGGCAACACTTCCTACGTGAAAATCACCTGAACTAGTGGCCGAGTGTATGTTGTTGCCGCTATTTTGCTGCTTGCAACTGCTGGCACCCTGCAGCTTAGACGCTAAACTTGTTATTTATTTTTTTTTTTTTGTATTCAATATTATATATTTTTTTTCTTTTTTGCCTTTTTGTTTCTGTTTGGCTTATTCTCTCTTTTTTCTCAATTTTTGCGACTCGTTGTTTTCATGCGAAAGTTGTTGCCCTTGTACCGCTATTGGTGTTGTTGCATAGCAAGTGTGCAGCTGCTGCCTGCCGTTTCTCGGTTGCATGCCACTAAATAATCAGTAAATAATAGCAATGTAGCCAAATAGCTAACACAATATTTATGTTGGCGGCAATATTGGCTATGGGCCAACGCACGTCCGCGCACGTCACGAGTTGTTGTTACTCAAACAGCGTACAGCAACAAAACCGAATACGCCTGTGGTAACAGCAATGACATATGACAGTAAAAAAACTAAAATGCTGCGGCAAAACACCGCGGTGGCACAACAATTAAAGTTTTAGTTGGAAATAAAACTAAGTTCGCTCATTCTAAAATTTTTTTGCTTGCAATTTTTTCATTTTTTTTTTTTTGCGCTTTTTTGTTGATTTTTGTTATAGCTTCCAGTTTATCGCTCTTACGGCTATCATTTAATTAGTATTTAAGTTTTTTCTATTTATTCAATTTGTGCTCAAATGTCTTATTCAATTTCAATGACAAAACAGACGGAACATTAAATCAACAGTGGCGACCTCGAGTATACTGGCTTCAGGGTTTTTGCTAAAAATTTATTTGGCAAACCATTGTATTGTTGGTTGTAAAATAGTTTAAAATTCTTTGTGTTTCTCTTATAGTAGCTTTGGTTGTTTCAGTTACTTGGTGGCTCACCTAGCAGGTAAGATGACCCACATGGCTTGAAAAACATCCTTAGCATATTCATTCTAGCTCTAGCTTGGCAGTTTAATTTCGGACTCCACGATGCATTGATTTTTCAAAAGATATTTCACGTTGTACGACTATAAAAATATGAGTAAATGGACAGCGTAATTTTCCTATACGAAGAAAATTAAGCGAGTAGTTGGCTCACTAAGCTCGGCAACACCTTACAATCCACACAATTCCTTTGAAAAATCCAGATGTGTTTGATTGACCAAAAGTCGTGGTAAACTAAATATCTCAAGAAAAAATTCGATGTCCCCAGCAGAGCTCATCGAGACGTCACTATACACAGATAAGTTGAGTGAGTTGTTGTCTGGTCCATAAGATTTCTTTCCATGACCATTTTCAAAGAAATTTTACGGAAAACCCCCTCTTGGCATTTAGCGTGAGTTCACCGATTTATTTCTGCTAAACATCTTGAGAATCTTAATATAAACAGATAATGATTGGAAAGCCAAATAGCACCCAGAGAACAACTTTGGACTACTAAACCTTGACAAAAATACCATTTACCAGGGCAAATACCGGATCAAATCTCATCTAAAACTTGTTTGTTACTCTTAAAAATATAGATATAGATTATGGACTGTCGGCAAAAAATAGTAAGACCTTCTATGTAAAATTGGGGCGAAAAAACATTCGTCGAAATAGTATTTTTTTCTAGATTTATTATCAGCGACATGCAAGTCAAATATCGCATTCATTCGGCGATTTGTACGATCAGTGAAATTATTACGCAAAGAAGTTCCAAAGTTGTGTGCGGAATAAAATCTCTGGTGGCTTTTGTCGGGAGAAAGGGTTTTTGAATGATATAAATTATTCAAATATGGTCGAGAAGGCGTTAACGACGAACCTCGTCCAGGATGGCCATCAGCATCAACTGATTATCTACACGAGTATAAAATAAAGAAATTAGTGCCTGACGCTTAACAGTCAGAGATCTTACTGGCATCGTTGGAATATCGGAAGAATCAGTGAAACATTGTTAAAGATCAATTCGGCCTAAGAAAAGTGAAAGCAAGATTAGTTCCAAAATCATTTACTTCTTTCAAAAATAGCGTCGCATTAACTTTGAGAAGCAAAGCTTTCCGACTACCAGGATGATATGAAAAGCGCTATTACTGGCGAAGAATTCTGGATCTATACTTTCACGACCCGGAAACAGACGTTGAGCCAAATATCGTGGCAGAAGTTAGCCAAAGCCGAACCACGTCAAAACAGGTCAAAAATCAGCGTTATGTTGACAGTATTCTTTGATTACTGTGATGGTGTGGTACTCTCCGAATTCGTTTCGACCGGCCAAAACTGTCAAACTTTCAACTATATAATGTCGCGTCGAAGAACCAATATTCTGGGTATTCATCAAACTCAAACGACCGTTCCAGGGAAACCGTTGAGTCAAATGAAGATATTAAACGTGAATCGCTACGTGAATTGAAAACTATTATAGAAATTGACTTTAACAACTGTTTCGAGGATGAGGAAAAGCGTTGGCAAAATTGTATTAGGGCCAAGGCCCTTTAATTTGAGTTGAGCGACATAGATTTTGAAGATTAAACTAAGAATTTTTGAAATTTTGAATAAGACTTTGTTTTTTGCTCACCGTAATAAATTTCTAAATATATTCCATAGGAGGGGTTCCGAGTTATTGAGACTTTTAGTCGTGACTTTTAAAAATTCCTAACCTGAGTTCATAGCTGGCCTTTCAAGGTATGCATATTGATCTATTGGCAAAATCAGATTAGAGCGGATCACACACATCTTTCTAATGATTCATGCATTGGTAAGGAAAGAGTATGTTAGTGTCAAGTTTGTAATTTAGTTTACTTAAAAAGCGGTAAGATAACCTCAAACCGAAACTTTGTTTACAGACTTTGAAGCTGCCTTTTACTGGATACCAGGGTTAGCTTGCCTTTATACCAGCTTACCACACAATGAAATGTAGTAACAAATAACCAACACATTGAGTTGGAATGGTATTCCAGAAATCTACGCAATTTCGATATACAACCAGGTAAACAGCTCTAATTCTGTGTATTAGATTTTAAGCCATGGAGACACATAATTTGTGTGCTTATTATTAGAAAACCAAATCGACCCTATTTTTTTTTTTAACGAAAACTGTTTTGGCGAATTTTAATGTCAAAACCAGAAATTTCATTGCAAATATAATTTTTTCCAACAGTCCAACTTCTTGGCTGGCAAACTCACTTCCCTAGGCTCCCGCCTTTCATACACCGCTATATTCCTCTGCACGTATTTCATTCTTTTCATAGTTTAATAAACCATAACGGTGTTATTTTACTCATTTGGTGCACTACACTAATGTCCATAATAATAGTAAAGTATATGAACAAATGTTTAGCTTTGCGATCAGGTTGTCAAATTTGCATTTAATTTCGGTAATAAAATCTTGAATTTAAGAGGAATTAACGGGAATAACGGTTACCGCAAATTAGCACTCAAAGCTATTAAAGTGCAAATATATGAACTACAAAAACTGTTAAGTAGGTGCTGGTGTGCATTAATTTCATAAGAACTTGAGTTGATGTCTAGCAGTGTTTATGTAATACAGGCCAACGGCGCATGCGCGTGGGTTTAACATGAGCAGTTGCTAAGAAACTGGGCAGATATATAGATGTTAGTGGTTCAAATAATAGTTGGTAGGGAAATAGGACTGCTGTAAGCAGAGTAACTGATTTTATGTTTAGAAATTTTAGAAAGTCGTTAGTAGAACAGGAAACTGATTTAAGTATTGTAAGCTGATGTAATAACAAGTTAATAGAGGTTGCATTTAACCATGATCTTGATGTATACACACTCTTGTATTAAGCTATAATACCCTTCATAATATCTAAATTGATGGAAATTGATCGGTCAGTTTGTGTTGCCGCTATATGTTAAAGTAGTCCGATCTCAACAATCGGAATCGGATATTGTACCGTTGCTTTGGGCAATAATGCACGCCAAATTCTCTCAAGATATATTGTAAAAAAAGTCTTTCATGAAGGACTTGAGTTCGATCGTTCAGTTTTTATTACAACTACATGTTGTAGTGGTCTTTGGGAGAAAAGGACACGTCAAAAGTGGATATTGTATCTAGTTATAAAAATGTGAATCGAAAATTGATATTGCCTTAGGTAGAGTGCCTATGTTTGGTACCGTGTTCTGATGTGAGCCATATTCAAGGTCTGGGCTATGAGGCGGGTGAAACAAAACCACCAGCCTTGCAATATGAATCCGAGGTCGAATTCCAAGCGTTTTTCGGAAATCCCTCACTTAGATGAGCTGTTGTTTATATCGTCCTTCCTTAATGATTTCACTTTGTTTTACAAGCTCATAATACAGTTCGACCTTTTGATTCCGATTTCTTTGATTTTTAATGCATTTTGCCAATTTAAAGGTTACATGGGTTTTTCGCGTTTAAAGAACAGCCTTTTTTCAAAATTTTTTTCTCATATAAAAAATTAATTATTTTATTAGAGTTTTTATTGTCACAAACATACACTGCTAACGAAAAATTCCCAAATTATCGGAAAAAAATATTTTAAACCCAAACAATGCGATGCTATTTCCGGTGACCACTCGGAAAAACAGATGCTCCGGTGTTGGCAGGACAACTCCTTTCGGGATTATCTAAAGTGAACAAAATACATGTTTTAGTTAAAATCATAACTTGGAGGAAGGAAAAAAAGTGAAAATTGAATTTTTGGCAGACATTTTTACAAAAAAATTAAAATTTCAGTGAAAATTTCGTGAAATTTTTTTTCAAATAGTTGTAATCGAAAAAAAATCTTTCGTCCAAGCCTTTAAGAGTTGTATCTCAAAGCCCCGTATAAAATTTCAAGAAAACTGGTTGATTAATTCTTGAGAATTCTTACCAACCGACTTCCAAAACACAGATTCACAGATAAGCTTGTAAATTTTGGACAATTTTCTTCAGGTGTTGTAGAATTTAATAAGAAAATAAAAAAAAAATATTTTTTTAAAAGCCTAAGTCCCATTAAAGGGGAATCTGGAATGGCTGCTTAAGTGACTTTCAGAGATTCGTGAGCTCTTCTTGCGCTCAGCAAAAAACTTCGTCGAACAAAGCTTCCAATTGCTGATTTCCGCACGAATATATGTACTTGTAGACCTAATATGTAGTTAAAATTAAAGAAGCTGACGCCTTAAGTAGAGCATATTTTTATGGCTTGTGTGTACCCTAAGCTACAGAAATAACTAACCAAATTTATATGAATAATCTGACAACCGGCTTGGGATAATCATCTAAAAGAAAAATAACTTCTCTACTTTTCGGCAAAGCATCAAGTACCAATATATGGCCATAAATTATCGAATGCGCATACATATCAGCAATAAAAACACTAAAGTGCAGACAGCGAACTGCAGGTGCCGTTACTGCAATAGAATTAATGACAAGTTAACGCTGCCACAGAGCAAAACCGGTAAACTTGCAGACAGGTTGGCTGCTACAACAGCATGTAGGCGGAATTTAAGCAGCAGCGGGTGATGGTGGACTACAAAAAATAAACACTTAAAATTTGGATTAAGTGAATATGCGAAAAATATTGCAAAAAGGAAGGAGAATACGACTTTTTGCCGCGCAAGAAGGTGCTGGCAAACACTTGCCCCAAGCGGTGCAAGTAAATTGAGACTAAGTGTATATGTATATATGTATGCATATGTACACATATATGTATGTGTGTGTGCCTATGTCTAAGCGCTTATCTGTAATCAGTTAATGGAATATGTTGTCGACTCTTTTATGCATTTAAATATATACTTATGAACAGATTTGTATATAAATATATATATATATATTAATGCAACCACTTGCGCCATAAAGGGTTTGTACAAAAGAAAGAATAAAATTGAATTGAATTAATTTGTGGTAACTGTAATTGCGCATGCGTTTTGCATAAATTAAACGGCACACAATGCCCACGCAAAATGTTGACAGCAAAAAACTGAGCCACACAAAGCAACAATTTTTATAATAAACTTTAAATAATAAATGGACACCCACAATTGTGGCAACGTGCAAAGCAATTGATACTCAAATACGCACATACACATATACATGCATAGAAATATATATGTATTTATTTTATCCAACTAATAGCCAGCTTCGTACTCGACTATGAACAATTGCAGTGACACTTGCAGTGCCTGCGGCCTACAAGCCCATCGACCAACTGGCTGATTGCAAGCAATTGATTGCCGATTGAACGTGTGCGACAGCAAACACATACCCACAAAGATATATACGAACAAATTTATTTATATACATATATGTACATGGCCACAATAGTGCACACTTATGCCAATTGATTGCCAAGAATAAATAAAATAGCCTAGCTGAGTATTGCTTTAAAACCGACAAGTTGTTGCAACACCAAAAATGGTTTGGCACGTCACGTGTGGCTTTGCTGGAAAATTGTTTGTTTACCTATTTGTGAGTGCAGTGTGTAAATGTCAATTTGTCGCGTTAAGAAAAAAATGGAAAAAGAAACTATAATGCCAAATTGAGAATATAGTTTTCTTGTATGCGCTTAATGCAGTAGGGTGGTCATTAAATGCGGGAAAATTATTATTTATTTATAATACAATGTTCAAGTTGATAACTGAGTAGTATAAGAAGAATGTAGTGTATGGGGACATGAAGGTTATTTGAACTAGGTTTATCGAATTTTCATATAATATTATATAATGGAGTTTTCAATAACAAAAGTATAACGATAGGATCAGCAAACAACGCCATATTTTTCCCCGCTCTTTTAAAATTTCTCTTTAGAAAAGTTTGCCATTTCAACAACTAATCGAAATTATTAAAATTTACTACTGAAATTCGCAGTCAGTGGCTCCAACATTAAAAGCGCTGCGTTCGTCAGATCAACTATTTAGCATTGGGTGGAAAAATTTGAATCCAGTACAAAACGTTCCCGTTCCAGTGAGACTAAGAAGTGCCCGTAGTGTCGAGAATATTACTGCCGCTGGCACATCAATTGAGGAAAAAATAAATCAGTCTTTCAAACGTCGTTCTCAAGCGTTAGGCATCTCTATGACGTCGTTGTGGCGAATTTCGCGAAAGACCTACTTTCTTACAATATCAAATTGACGCAATAACTGAAGCCATTTGAATACCAGAATCGTCGAATGTTCATGAATTGCGCTGGGCAACAACTTGTGAATGATCCGGGTTTTCATCGAAAACTCATCCTCATCGATGAGGCTAATTTCTGGCTGAATGGTTTCGTCAATGAGCAAAATATGCATTATTGGTCAGGCAGTAGTCCACACGTACTCCATGAGTCGCCATGAGTCCTGAACGGACCATGATTATCAAGATCGGCACAATACTGTGAATGGAAAACGCTACCCCTTTATTATAACCGAATGATTTTGACCGGAATTATTTGGTATGGACTTGGACAAAATGTGGTTCCAACAGGATGGTGCCACAAACCACAGTCGATTTATTGAAACCCAAGGGCTATGATAAGTTTATGGTTTGTGCCAATAAGCCAGCGACGATTGATGGACGAAACTTGACGAACGACGAATATTGAACGTGAAATTGCAACCGATTTATGCTTGAAAACCGTCGAAAATTCGGTTCAGCGTCTGGACTTCTGCAAGAGTGCCCATTGTGGCCATGCAAAGGAAACCGAGTTTTATACATTATGGCATCGAATGTACTTTTACACTAATATTCTTTGATATTCCAAACCGTTTTTGTATTATTAAAAAATAAACAACTTTTTTGCTCCCTTATTGAAAACCCCGTTTTTACCTTTCCTAAACTTTACATTATCAATTTCGGACAATATTTGATAAGCTTAAAATATTGAAAAAAATATAGAAAGTAAGTAAGAACTTAAAAAATTATTTGAGCCAAGTCCAATACAATGCCATTTTCTCTATAATAGTAAATACTATTCAGAAAATATTGTCTTTAGATACCTCGCTCTCTGCACTTAACTTTATTCAAATTTTGTAGTTTTTCTTAGAGTTTAAAAACTCACGGAAATATTTGGACAAGTAAATGAACCGACAAAATCTTAAATATATTTTTGTTACTAGCAAATGCATTATATCCAGATTTATATACCGCTAGAAATTTAATTTCTTCCAATGGATGACTTTTTTCTGCGCTTCTGCTTTGATTTCCCGCCTCCATGTTTTGGCTGGTCTGTCACGACTTCCTTTAGGATTCCAATCTCGCGCCGTTCTGTTCTGGTAATGTCGTCGAGTAATTTGCACAAATTATGGTCGCTTTCCATTTACGACGCCGAATATTGGTAGGTGTCGGTATGCAGACGTTAATTTTCTAATAGCACTTGACCAGAATACCCGCAAAATACATATTTCGAAGCCATCGGTTGAAAAAAGATGGCAGTGTTTGAGAAACACTCTGTGTATTGCTTCATGTCGTCCAGCCATACAAGATAAAAGATTTCGCCCTCGAATCGAATATTTTTTATCGGTAGGCGTAGTCTTCATTTATTTCGGTATCAGTAATCAAGAGGATACCGACTTCACTTGATCGTCAGAGCCTCAAGATACATCTTTGATGTCAAGAAGTATTGAGTAATGATAATTGACTTTGTATAGTGAATAAACATACATCGCCAAGCAGCGAGACTTGGTCACATTGATGTTCTAGCGGTAATGACCTTCAATGAGAAAGTCGGTGATAATAAAGAAGGAGGTACACTGTGTCCCCGATGAAGTTATAGAGTAGAAGAAGCCATGACGAAACTTGGCTTATGAAGCTGGAGAAGACTTGTGTTAAACTGCTATTAAAAAGTCTACCAAATTACTGAAATCTCAACATTTGAAAAAAAAAATCTTGATTTATTTGTTCAACTGAGAATCCTAAAAATATAACTTCATTTCTACTATAAGCATAACTATTTATGTACATATGTATATCAAAAATATTGAAATATTTAATAATCCCAAGCACATTAATACTGAAGATAATTTTATATACCACATAATCCATTTGAGTGGCATAGCAATTACAAAAGCAAGAGAATAATCTGAAAATTGTTTCACAATCACTTTCTTCAAGAAGTCAATGTCCTGTGCGCTATGAAAGCAGACAACGTGAGGATATCGATTACACCAAAACTCTAGGCAAAGTGCATGTAAATAGGCGCTGACAGCACGCGTGGCTCAAGCAAGTCTGACAGCACTCAAACACTAATCTTGCAGACCAAACACAAGAACCAAGTATTGTTTATCATGAAGTGAGAGTGCCAAGTATATTATTTTTATGGTTGAAAAACAAAAATGATTTATTTTTGAATTACAAAATGATCGAAAAATGCACAAAATTAAGCTTGACAGCTCATTTTTCAAGCTGATCGATATGAATAGTGACGTGTGTTGGAAGATTTTTTTTCTTCCTCCACTTATACATTTGTATTTATGTAAATGCGCGTTGAGTTGTCAAAGCGAATGTCAAATGTGTAATGTCAAATGATCTTAGTTGCTATGCTCTGCTGAAAATTAATTATTCAATAAAACAAAATAAGCTGCAACAACAAGCGGTCTTCTATGATTTGTGGATACAACAAGGAAATGTGAATATCCATGTTCGACTATGTAAACATAAACTCCCCTCTTGATAAGCACAAGCGAGAAATACCGACACACGCCAAAGTGAGGACGAAAGCAACGCGTAGCGAACTGTCAAAAAGCGAATATTTCCATGATTGACAGCCGAGTGCAACTGTTAGTGTAGAGCGCGCCAAAGCACTTGCAGTGTCAGTGACGGCAGCAGGCATGTGTTATGAACTTGCAGTAAACCTGCCACCCCATATGCCAGTATTTTTTTATCAAACACATAATCTAATGACATTTCTTGTGTGTGGCACAAATAGAAGTTTTCCTTTTGAAAGTGGCTCCACAATGTTGCAACGCGTTTTAGAAATATCGGCGCTGCATTTGCTGCCGTGTTGCACTTTTGACGCTGTCATCTGCCGGCGCAACAACGTTTCTATATTTCTCAGTTGCGTTTGTGCCACCTACAGTTTGGTCGCAAAGTTTGCAATAACAACAGCGCGGTGGCAATAAGCAACTCTACTACGCGCAATTGCCACTGAGCGTGCGTACGCGTGCCACCATATGTTGCATGTTGCTGACAGCGCTTAATCTCAAGCGTACTACGACACGTACTAGAGGTACCTTGGTGGAGTCTTTCGAGCACTGTAGGCGGTGGGAAGTTGTTGAGGGGGGTTTCAAATATTGCATAGAAAAAGGTGATCTTGTGACAGAGGATAAATTAACGCTTCAAGTTAGCAGTTGGGCCTAAAAGATTGCACTTATTACTATTAAGTGTAAGAAATGGAAATTGCTTTGCTTAGAAATAAGAAGTGAAGGAAGTTGCTTTGCTCAGAAACAAAGCTCAAATATGAAGAGATCTATTGAAAGTTTCGGGAAAAGACTAACTCACTTAATCCTTGATCATTTCGCAAATTTCTGGTGTAAGGTTTTTTGGATACTTAATCGTTATGGTTTTATTGGAAATGGACTCCTTTTGATCTGGACCTGAAAAGCGCCTTTTAGCGAATGGATTTCATCATCGGCACTAAATACTGAAGAGAAGCAAGTTCTTATTTGAGCTTTACGTTTCTAATCCTTCTTCTTATTTATTTTGTCTATAGTCCTTATGGTTTAAATATAAAATTCATAGACTTTGAATATTCTCAAGAACTCTAGGTGAAGGATTAAAGGGACTTATCTCAGCTATTTTCTGGTCTGTCACTCAGCTTTTGATAAAACTGGAAACAGAAACCATAAAACAGATCTTCATTTCACTCAGAACTTTAGCTATTTTGATTTTCTTCGATTCGAACATTTGCCTTGCTTTTTGAAAGACATTCCCAAAAGTCTTATCCCCCCCTTGATTACCGCCCTGCATGTCTTATACAGCTTCAATCATTTTTTGTAAGTAGACACACATCCTCAGCACACAACATGCAACATACCACATGTCGCATGTTGCACGGCTTAGTGCACGCGCTAATGTCAAAGTGAAAATTATGCCGAAACACATTTTTAATAGAGAAATGGGAGCGTTTGTTTCCCCTTGACATATTTTCAAATCACCGCTCAACCCACCGACTATGTGATCCACCGCGCTATTTTTCCAACTCACTCACTTTCGGAAAATCCCCTACTCATATGCTGTTATTGCTATAGTTGCTGGTGTTTAAAAATAGCGCCTCGCATTTGGCGCACACCGCCAGAAGCTATACAACAATAACAGCAAATTGCTGTGTTCTCTCCACACAACGAATTAGACGCTGAAAATTAAAAAAAAAAACAAAAAAAGAACTAATATTTCTAAAATATTTTTTCAATGAAATGTTAAACAAATAAAAAATCAACGGGAAATTTATAGGCAAAACAAAAAATATTTTCCCTCGCTAAGCTGAAATCGCTTAAACAGTGGGGTTTTTAATTTTACAGAGTATATGTGTACTATGAAAATGAAGCACTATTTGTGTATTTGAATAGTGAAAAGTGCTCCCCTGCTGCGCTAAACTTTTTTAATTTTTTCCGCTGCCGCACTAAGGTGGAGTAAGTTTTCGATTAAAAAAAAATGTATACTTTTTGGATTTATTTTATGTATATTCCGGATTTTCCAAGAAGGATTATAAAAGTTCTAAGTCTCGTTTCTTTTATGTAAATTTCTGTGTTTTTTTTTTTTCATTGTATTCAGTAAAGTTTACAATGTCATCATGGAAAGATACACGCAAATACAACGTCTAGAAATTTTTAAATTTTTTTATCAAAATAGTCGTTCTCCAATTGCAACTTTTCGTGCTGCTTTACTATTTTATGTTCATAATAATCGTCCATCTTTTGAATTCATCGAATTGTTGATCATTTTGAGCGAAGATTTCCTTTACATAATGTTCAAGTACCAATAAGATAAAGAACCGCTCGAAGTATTGTAAATATTGCTGCTGTTCAGACAAGTGTTGCTAAAGACCTCAATTTGTCGATTCCAAAACGTTCTCACGTATTGGGATTGTCTCAAACCTCAACCTGGTGGGTCCTGAGAGAGGATTTGGTTATGTCCGTATAAATATTGTCAATGAAAAGCAGTATAGATCGACGTTAGCTAACTTTTTATCAAGTTGATATTGTCAACATCTGGTTCCAACGTAGCCCCAACGTGTCACACATCACGTGCAACAATCAAATTATTTCAAGAAAAGTTTGAAGATTTCATTATTTCAAAAAATTTTAACATTGAGTGACCTCGAAGAAATTGTGATTTAACACCATTAGACTACCCCTGGTAGGGTTGTTTGAAATCGTTCGCCTTTAGCAATAAACCAGACTCTCTTGAAAACTTAGAAGACAATATTGCCAGTGCTATTCACGATATTTTACTTGATTAATGGAAAAGTACTCTGCTTGTGTAGTTTGAATAAAGTTATATTCAGAACTTAATTATATCAATAGTACTTTTTTATAAAGAACAACTTTTGAATCGCAGCGCTCTATGGACTTTTGAAAAGTTCCAATAAGATCCGACGTTTTCCAGCCAAATTTTGTTCAGCGATGAGGCTCAATTCTTAATGGGTGTGTAAACAACCAAAAAATCCACATTTGGAACGAAGGGCACCATGAAAAGCTTCTAGAGCTGCTATTTCGTCCAGAAAAAACAACGGTTTGGTGTGGTTTGGAGGCCGGTGGAACCATCGGTCCATATTTCTTCAAAAACGATGCTGGTGAGATCGTAACCATCAGTGGCGACCATTATCGCGTCATGATAATCGACCATTTGATGCCTGAAATTGAAGCTACTGAAGCTACTCAGCGATATTTGGTTTTAACAAGACGGCGCCACTTCACATACATCGTATCAATCAATGGATTAATTGATTCATTGAGCAAATATTTTCACGTTTTGGGCGGGCTAATTGGTCACCAGTGTCGTTTGATATCACAAAGTTAGATTTTTTCCTGTGGGGATATGTAAAGAGTAAAATCTAGGGACAATCCCGCTTCGACCAGTCTAAACGCTCGAACGAGTCAACGCAAATTGGACTCAACGGATAGAACATCTGATACGTAGGCGCGGCAACATTTGAAAGAGATAATAAAAAATAAGTGCCAAAGAATGTTCTTTCGAATGATAATTAATATTAACTAGTAAATTGTAAATGTCTGTGTTTTTCTTTAAAAAGTAAGGAACATCAAAATGAATCACCCTTTATATACAAAAGCAGTTCAAAATTTTCTTATTATATTTTAAAATCAAATATATTTGGCAGCCAATTAAATATTTTTTTTTTTCTTAATTTTTATATTTCTACTAAAATGTACAAATTTTTTTAAAACTTTTTAATAATTTCAAAACCCCGAACACACCTTAGTTTACATACATAATTAAATGTACTGTATATAATTTTATTCGCCTCTAGTGTGAAGAAAATCTTGCTGAGTTGAATGGCTTTCGAAATGGGAAGTAAATCTCTCGCTATTTGCATTACATGTTCTAATATTGTGTAGTTGTTGTTGATCTAGATTAATTTATTATACAAGTCGTTCACGGTTGCTCTGCTACGATACGAGCGCACTCTTCGGCTATTACAGTTGTATTTCCCGCATTTATTTTCATTGCGCGTTGACTGATCGAACGCCAGCATATCTAAATTCGTTTTCATTTGGGGATCTTTAGCCATAATACTTATAATTCATGAAAATTACTTGTACTTGTATGGATTTTGTGGTCTTACTATTACGGCCTGTTGTTGCATTAGTTGTCTTGTCATATTGCTGATTTGTTTTGGGGGATTTTCTCGGAGAAATGTGTTGAAAATAAACAGCAGCATGTAAGATTTCTGATTTTAGAAAAATATATTGAATTGAGTGTTGTTTTGTTTGGTACATTGATGAATTGGATAGATGAAGCGGTTCATTCTTTGAGTAATTAGGAGATTTTTGGAAGATTTGGTGACGTAAATTGCTTATGCAAATACAATTTGCGGTTGTTGAAACCAAGATCTTGACTTAGCTGTTTTATTATATTATAATGAAACTGAACTATATACAAAAAGTTTTCTAGATTTTGGGAAGATTTACAAGAAAACTGAAAATCTATCCACTTCTTGTCTGTTATTCTATAAATGAAATCATAGTTATAAATAAACTTCGGTCGTGTCTTTATAGATAACACCGGTCAACAAAAAGAATATCTTTTTTTTGGGTTTCTTTTCTCATGCTTGAATTCTGATTCTAGACATTGAAAACACTTAAATATTAATATTTAGTTCTTTAAGTTTGCTTTGGGCTGATCTACATCGATAAGTATATTTTAATTTATTTCATAAATCAAAGACGGCAGCACTTTGATTAATCCGAAAGTAAACAGTATTATTATTTGTAAGAGGCACAGTAGTGAATGTTAACCTGTTTATTATAGCTGTAACAACAATATTAGTGTATTACTCAGTTAAAAATGGCATCAAGTCAGTGTAAAAATTATGTTAATTTATTCTGTTTTATTTGCGGTGAATTTATTAAAGTTGGAAATAAAAATTTTGCTTTATCAAAAAATTTGAAATTTTGCGAAGCCTGGTTTAACCGACTCTTGTATCTAAATAAAATTTTTCTAATTATTTATAGTGAAATTGTAGAAAAAATATAAAAATCAGTCATTTCTGCTTAAAAATTGAAAAATTGGTCTAATTTCTACGAAAGCAAACTTTAACCGGGAAAAAATTGTTTCCTTATTTTTGTCATAGGAGAAACTAAAATTTATCATGTAGATGTCAGACCCAAAAATCGTGTTAACCGGTGTAATCGGAACATATATTTTCATTTCTCAGAAATGTATAGATAAGATATTGAGATCCAATACTTATACTAGAGTTAAAAAAAATTACTGCTACCAGCTTACGGCGGTTCCTACCGAGACAGGGATGATATTTGAGGAGTTTAAAAGAAGCTGCACCAAAAAGAGGGAGAATAGTAGCCTGATCTCAATATATCCTTAAGCTTCAATATTGTTGTTTTGATTCATATTGAATCTTCCCATTTAGGTTTGCCTTATAAATAATTTACGACTGATGTTTTGCTCCAAGGCCTGAATTGAAGGGAGATTGCTCGCATTAAACTTTACATATCAGCACAGGAAAATGTCTAACGATGTGATATCACATGATCTTAGTGGCTAATCGACCGGCCTATAACGTCTGGTCACCGAAATGTTCTCTCAATATATCCATTGATTGATGCGATGTGTGGGAAGTGACGCCGTCTTGTTGAAACCAAAGCTCACCAAGATCACGAGCTTCAATTTTCGGCATCAAATCGTCAGTTATCATGGCGAGATAATTGATTTTTACATTTCCACCGGCATCATTTCTGAAGAAATATGGACCGTTGATTCCACCGGCCCACAAACCACATCACACCGTTTTTTTTCCTCTGGAATTGTATTGAAATCTTCAGGTTTCTCTTCGTCCCAAATACAGCAATTTTTCTTGTTTCTATACTCATCGAGTCTAAAATGTGACTAGTCTATCAATACGTCAGTCCGAGTTGCTGCGAATGGCGCCGAATCGACTCTCCATGGTCTTCGTCTATGCTCTCAACTACGGCTGCTATATTTTCTTCACGTGTTTGTAAATTCCTTCCTTCAGTAATAGTTATATCCGCATCAAGAAGTTTAACATAGATGATTTAGCTGAGAGGACCACCAAATTATAGAGTAGCACAAAATATCGTAATGTTCATTCGGCTTCGAAGTTGACACATCCAACCATATATATGATTTTCCACAATGCAAGTTTTTAATATGCAATTCCAAGTCCTGTTATATCGGTCTCACTTATCCTGAAATTAATTTTGTTCAGTCACCTGAAAGTATTTGAAGCTAACAAGGATGTTTATCCAGGCTGTAAATCTCAACGAAATCTTGTTTCGATTTAGAAAGATATTGTGTATTATATTTACGAAGTGGCAGGATTATTTTTGGTAGGACTCAGACACTGGTGGTTTATTCCTCATTAAAATATATGATTTTAGAAAAAATAGGCTGTTTATTTTTCCATGATCTCATAACGATGTTTCGAAAAAAAAGCGCTGTTTATCTGCGCTTTAGCTTTGAATCTGATAAAGAAATTGTCATATGGTTTGAGTCAGCAAACTCTACCAATAGTCGCATACCTCAAGTAATCGTTATTCTTAAACTTATTTGTTAAGCGTTTACTTTAAGGCTTACTGGGCAGCTGTAGCTGTCGATGGTTTGAGACTGAAAACTTTTGGCTTTGGCATTACTCGTGGATCCACAAAAATGAAGGTTATGCATTGAGATGGCTTCAAAATATTTTGCACTTAAAGAATCATCGTGGCTGTAGAACTTAACTTATAATTTGATGTTTAAAAACTCTTCTCTCAACTCTCCTTCAATATTCCGTAAATGCAACACTAAACACCCAAACATGCTGCCTTTAAAACAAATGAAGAATAGAAGTACATAAGCAACCTGCAAACTCGTAAAAAAGTGCACAAGGCAATGACATCTTAGAGCCAAAGGCGACAGTGATATGAAACAGCAGCCTACGCCGACGACAGGAAGTCACCAAAACACAAAGCAGAAATGAATCAAACGCCTAATGAAGAGCCACCACTTGCACGCTTGCGCTCAAGGGGGCAATTAGATCGAGCGCTGAGCAGCTGAAAATTATTGTAATAAAACTGTAACCGAATAATCATATAAATGCAATCAAAATGGTGAAAACAAAAATAACCACAGCAGCGCATCGATTAGTTTCTGGCTGGCTGGCGCGACAAGCTGAAGCTGCCGACTCATGAGCGGTCGCCAGCGTAGAATTTCAAGAATTCAAATAAATAAAGGCATAATCGATGTGCATGTGTGTGTGTAAGTGTTGCAGCAAAAGTGCAGAGTAAGAGATAAATATTTTCAGTAACAATTAGGGTCATTGAAAAATGTGGTGAGCTGAAGAAAATTTCAATCAAAGACGTGAAATTATTTGAAGATTAAAATTCACTGCCCGTTGCAGCACACTGCTTGTACTGATATGAGTTCAGGCAACAGCGAAGCGCACAATAACACATTAACTGGCATAAAAAATGCGCCTACAAGTCAAACGCAGCATTGATCCATCGCATCACCCGAAAACCACATCGTAGACACAAACACATTAAATCACGCGACCTATTAAGAGAGTTCTTGTCGTAGCGTAAATGACACTTTGTTGCACGTCTCAGCTACTAAAGTGGCGATCTTACCACACGCTTTGCTGCTTATTTTCTTAACCACACATCTGTTGTGAGCGAGTTCATCGAATCTAAGGCATTAAAGTGCCGCCATCGCTTCCTGCCCGGTATTTGTGTTGCATGCCACTCCTTGCATGGCATTTAATCACACGCCAGCCTTTCATGCGCGCAGCCAACATATTTATGATGCTTTCTGCTCGCCTCTTAGTGGTGTTTGCCATAATTCTAACGAAAGCAATTTGTGGAGTTGATTAACGACAACAAAACAAATGGTTTCTTACATTTTCTTCACTTGAAAAATTAAAAAAAAAAAAGATTTTCCTTGACCATCTGACTTCTTAATATCATATACATGCTCCCTATACTAATCTGAGCTCGCTTAATTGCACTTCACACGAGTCATTAAATGTCAAGTTGCATTTCTAAGATTTGCCATAAAAGTTGAGTGCGACATAAAATTGATATTAAAGACATTTTTATAAGCTTGTTTCATTGAAAATTTTCCTCCAATATTAAAAAAAAAAAATCAATCAGTATTTGTATTACTTTGAAATTCTTTGCTGCCTCAGCAACAAAAATGGTCTAGGCTAATAAATTTCAGTTAATGTCTTGTTTTTGTGGGTGAAATGGTATGTGGCGCTCAATTACTGTAGTAAATATTATGCTTAAGCAATGATCGTGTAACACGTGTTTTGGGGAGCCATTGTTTGAGTATTTGGGCGTCAAAATAATAATTGCTGCTTTCAAATTGAAGACCTACTTTACATAAGTAGATCAATCATGAGTGGAAAATCGATTTATGGCTTATAGTTAGAAGAAGTAGTTAATGTACCGTTTTGACGTGCCTTCTAGTTTCCATATGTAACTAATAAACAAGAATAAGCGTGTAACGAAGCTAACAATACCCCTGACAGGTATATTTATTAAGACATACGAGGGTATAAAAAAAGCCTTTATCTTGATTTTAAATGTTCAGTTTTATGCTAGAAGCTATATGTTATAGAAATCCAATCTGAACAATTTGTTCGGAGATTGTTCAGTTGTTGTTGTTATGATATATTTCGAGCAAATATCTCGTATAATAAAAAAAGTTTTCCAAACAAGGAGGTAAGGACATGTGCTAAATTTCGGATCAATGTCTCAAAAACTAAGAGACTTGTTAGCGTATATACATTCGGATTTGACTAACTCGGCTCCAGCTCGTCAGATTGGTCAATTATAAAGGGTGTTTGTTTTTAGATATGTGGTTTTCAAGGAGTACTAAATACAAATAAATATAAAATCACTGTCGAAATCTTTCGATTTGTTGAGTGAAAGTCGCATACTGAATGTTTTCCATTTCCTTGAGATTTCGTTATTCTGTATCAGCTAAAAATAGTTTAGATATTATTAACTAATTATGATGACAAATGAGTTTTGCTTAGTTGATTCAAGGCTGTGCAAAATAATTACAAACTCGCCCGTGTTCTCTTTCTGTATACACTATGTCACCCAGGTAAGAAAATTTACACCAATCCATTTATAATTGGCTAATAGCACTTCCTGCATATAGTCCGAATGGATGTGAGGCGCATACATTTGTAGGTATATGTCAGCTGATAGTAAATTGTATGCAACTTACTCTATTATGAACCCCTTTTTATTGATAATTTCTCCTTAAAGTCAAACGAACTTCCCTTGATTTTGGTTACAAAGAGGATTTTCGATAAAAATGGTCACATGTAGTAGGTTCCTCACTAACAAAATACAATATTTAACAAGTAATGAAGGGCCATGTTCGGGTGCAAAGGAACATTTCATACTCTTTCAACTTGCAAATTCGGGGAAATACCTTAAAGTTCAAGCAAAATGTTGCGAAAGGATTCAATATTCACTGACTGACTGTTCAATGACTTTAGATTATCATCACTTTAAATGCCACAATATTGTTTATAAATTAAGCTAAATCGCTGAAAAAAATTTGTATTTGGTAAGGACACAACCAAGATCCTTCCGCAAAATCTTCCATAAAGTGGATGGGTACATCTACAATTGTTGGCGGCGATGGGGATAAACTTATTCTCGAAATTTTGCTCCACAGCAGCAATCGCGTCTTCGGTACGCATTGTACGGAGTTGGTAAGGATTAGCATTATCCATTAGAGTATGCATGGTGCAAAACCGAACCGTGGTTGCGCGAATTGCCGCCTCTGCTGGGCGACTATGTCGACGGAATAGGCTGCAGCCATAGAAGCGTCGCGTGAACCAAACCATTGTTTTGGTAATAAATATGCACGAATTGGCAACGTTGTCTCGTAGTTAGTCTGTGCATTATGAAATGGCTAACAAACTGAGTATAGTTCAAGTAACAACGGTAAAAAATTCAAATCCGATGGCCTCAAAGAAAACCGCACATTATCTGTATATGTATGTTTACACTTTGTAGGTTATACGTGGATTTCTTCTGGGTGGCACAAAATTAGTGGCAAACTTAATATTTGCTGTTCGGGGTGTAAAAATAAGCATTACAGTTCAGTTTTGGAAATTTGGCTATTGCATTAGACCGATATCCTTACAATTGATGAGTACTAATAGTCCTTCAGTCAAAGAGTCTAACTTTGACTGAAGGACTACATTTATCTATCACATATATATGTACGTACTTACTTTCATTTTTCCAAAATAAGCTATAGAGTCTAGGGTTGATGTAAATATATTTTTTAACTGTTGTAATGATCTTCTCTTTTACTGCTGTTGTTCTCAACGAGGTTGAAAAAAACTTTAGCAACCTTTTTGAATACAATTTGTTGAATTATTTTTATGAAAATCAGTTCTTGACATTCCGCAACAGATATTTTTTTTGAAACTATGCTGTTTGCACTAAAGTTAGTATACTTTCTCATTTAAAAACTATTTTGTCTCACCGAAAAAGATGGCAAGGACTTCAAATATTGTTGTATAAAACCAATTTGACTAGCCATAAAGTGCAAAAAGTTCTGATTTCAACTACTTTCTCAATAAACAACACTTTAATAATTTATTATTGCATTATTTTCTTTGTCAATATAACCACCAACAATAGGTTACAAAGCAATTTTGTCTAATCATTGGAAATAAAATTTTTAGCTCATTAATGCAATGCGGACTTCATGCCACAAAATCGGAAAATTGACATATTCATACAAAACTCTCATATATGTATATGTATGTGTGTATGTGCTTTTCGTACATTTTCACCCTCTCCATCCTCTTTAAGGGAGTCACCCACTAATTCATTTATGGCTCATCCATTTTAACGCTTCACGACATGTGCGACTCTTATCTATCAAATACCCGCCCGTCAGCTCCCCGCCGCCCGGTAAGTATGAGCTGAAGAAAATCCTTGCAAATAAATACAATAAAAACGTGAATTCTAGTGTTTTAATGGGTTTTTGGAAAAGTGTACGGACACGCCTGAACTTAGTGATGCAGTGGGATTGGGGTGATACTAAATTTCGGAAGTGTGGGTACAACTTTCAGGTAAATCTTAGAGACGTGAAATAACCTCGAATAAGTTTGTAAATTTTAGGTTTTGTAGAGCTTTCATGGTTTAGCCAGAACTTTAACTTTTTGTGACGAGCCTTAAGGGGCTATACCAATGTGACGTATGAAAAATTAGGCGATTTTCGTTATTTTTTTAAGAGAAAGTACGCGATTGGACACTTCGAACTTCTTTGAACATAATTAAGTATATTTTCAGATACATTTTAAGATTTTTTTTTTTTAATTGTTGAAAAATAACGGAGTTATGGGCTGTTTTCGGAGGGGCCAAAAAAAAAAATGCCCCAACAGCTGGCATGATTCCGGCCGAATGAGTAGCTTAAACAAAAAATTTTTAGAAGTTTATTAAGCATAAAGATATTTTTTATACAATTACCTACGATCTTTGAAACATATCAAAAATTAACAAAATGGCGTAATATTGAAAAAAAAATTGTTTTTTTTTTAGGTAAAAAATGGTCGTTTTTTAATGCCAAATTGACAATTTTCAATCAATCAAAAGATCGTAGGTCATTGTATAGCAAATGTATTTAAAAACACTCAGTTTTTTTTTAAAGTATCACACTGGTATACTCGTAGCCCCTGAGACCACTTAAGGCGTTGGCATGCATCTGCTTTGACAAAGAGATTATCCGTTGAGAAAGTATATCTAAAGAAATCTTGCATTTGTCTTACTAAAGAACCACCCTAATATATACACACATATACATATCCCTTCCTCTCTAAGCACATTGTCTACATTTCTGTATATTCATTGCGATTCATGCATAATTTATGAATTATTCATGAGCTTCGACAACTCTGCATGTTTTATCCAACGCAGAACGTGTGTGGGTGTGGCTCTACATGAATTTCATACACGCTTATCATATCCATAAACATATCCACAAACACTAGTACTTGAATATCGCTAGCCATTTTAGGTCACTTAAGTATCGGTCAACTTCTCATAAGCCACACTAATTTCTTTATTTATGCTTCTACGTGTGCTTGTGCTTAGCATTTTTCGCAAGTCATTGCAGTTGTTCGGCGGCTGATCAGTCAGTTCGTTCTCAAGCGCTGTATGCATTGATGTGTCAGGTGGCTCATTACATTTGCGGCAAGTGTGGGTGGGTGTAATTGAAGCTCATTGAGTCGTGTGTAAGTAGTTGGAAATTAAGTGATTTTTGGATTTAGTGATTTTTAGATTTTCGAAATATCGAATTTTTCGCAATTTTTGGGGTGGCTGCGCACTTACATTTATTTATTAATAACTATAATAATGCTAACTGTAGATTATTTAGGGAGGAAAAGAACTAGTTTCGGTTTATTGAAATTGATGTGACAGTATTTGGGTTGATTGCAATACATTAGTCTTATATCTGTGATTTAAATGGTCATGACAAACACATATCGCTAAAAATAAGATTCAGTTATATATAATTAATATTATCTCGCACACAATAAATTAAATTAATTTGTATTCGATACTATATATTCTATTAGTTTGGGTAAGGCTATTTTTTCCTTGCCCTTATTGCCGAACTTGTTTACACACGTTCTCTTTATTGAAGATAAACGCTTTTTAAAGAACTCTTAATGACTTCCACAAAAAATTCGTTTAATATTTTTATCGCATTTCTAGAGCTTATAAGTTAAAATACAGTCCCAATTAGAGTGAGAGTAATATTTTGTTGACTAATTTAAGGGATTATATACAGTTAGAAGGGCGATAAAACGAATTCTCCAGAACTTTTTCTAAGAAAACTTTTGAAATTATTAATTAAAGAATTTGTACACATATATTGGTCTGTTTAACTGTGTTTTAAGACTAAGTATTAGTAAAAATATTTATTTGGAAAGGAACCACAGCTGATATCCTCTCAAAAAAGGCATTTTTCGGTGACCACTATATGTACGAGTGTGTCTGAACTGGATCCTCTGAAATTAAAAAAAAAAATTGATTTTGTTAAAGTAATGTTAAGTCTAGTAAAGCAAATGGAAGGAATAAGCAAAATAATTTTTTTTTGACACAAAAAAAATAGCAAAAAAATTGATTTTTGACCAAAATAGCTCTTATTAAAATTTTAGACTAATCTATTTAGCGTTATTCTTAAATCTTGTGACATTAATAATTTACGAACAGAGTTTCAGCCTTTTCTTTTCCGCTGCAGCATCTTAGGATATTCAACCTGCATAAGGGAATAATTAAGTTTTACCTGACAGTCGCATATTTTTTATCATTATATACCAATGAAAATCACATGATATGAAAAAAGGCCAAGAGATGTATTTTGATCAACCAAAGATCATTCAAATAATAAAAACCTCCCTTTAATTGGAAATAAATTTCTCTGATTTCCAAACATTTTTCCGTTACAACGCCTTGTGAGAACTTGAGATTAAATAGAAAGTACATAGTAACTCAACTGGTTTTAGAGAATACCTTCGAGTATAATCGTATTATATATTAACTCGAAGAAATGTAGTCTAGAACTTCTATCGGCAACAAGTGGTACTGTGAGCTATTATATTTACTGATAAACATAGTTATTTCACTAAGCTAATTTTAAAGATTAAATAAAGGAAATTCTCACAGCACTTTAATTGAGAAAAAATTGGACATTTTATTTTAGAACCGCTGCGATATGCTGCTAGTAAATTCAACATACGATTGCTGTCTTGTTGTCATAGCTCTTAAACTAAACTTCATCATTCCGCTGGAGGGACATAAATTTTGCGAAATCTACTCGGACGTGTGAAACGTTTTCATAGAACCATATTTGTACCACAGGTTGGGTTCTGGGTTCTGATTCTAGGCTAATCCAAAGAGTTGCTATAATTGTCCGGTGTCTATCCCATTTTAGTCTCTAAAATGTATATGGACCTTTGAGTCTGCCGTTTACAAATTGATTTTAGACGACATTTTTTTAAACACGACATTTTAAAAAACGTCTACTATGATTGCAGCTATTCACAATTAAAAAAAGTTTCTGTACAAGAACTTAGTTTTGACTGGTTTGTTTACAAGGCTGCTATATGCTACATATAATGGTAGGATGTCAACAACTCGAAGATTGTAGAGTTGCCTTGAAAAATATTTCATGCCAAAGATACCTCGTAAAAAAGTTTTCCGTAAACGAACTTGATTTTTATCATTCCGTTTGAATAGAAAAAGACTTGTGCAAAATTTCAGATCGATATCTAAAACCCTAAGGCACCAGTTCATGTGTATACAGACAGAGCAAAAGACCGACCAATGAAAATGTTAAGTGATCTTCCAAGAAGCAATGTTTTTCCTACCACACTAGCTTTTAAAACACTCCTACATTCAGAATATTATGACAGACCAATTGTCAACAATTGAGTTGTAGCACTAATAAATGGTAATATAAGTAGATGAGTATCAACAACAAACTACAAGCGGGAAAGATGGTATGATAAAAACAACAAAAAAAAACTTATGAAAAAATCTCAATTCTTAAAATACACGACAAATCGTGCAGATCTTTTTTGTACATATTTTCCAGCAAAAACGAAAACAAATCACTGAATGGATGCATGGCTTCATGCCAACAAAGGCGCTCAGCACCTGCGTCTGCAGCCATGGTTAGTTGCAAACCATGCGACCGTCCGTTCATGGTTTTTTTTTCTTGTTTACCTGCTTTTCGCTATATTTGCGTGGTGCGCCGACGCGACTGGCATAAACAATTAGCACCCGTCCATCAAACTTTGGCGCAGCTGTCTATTCAGCACCGGCAGTCACACTTTTCTTTATATGTCAACTTGTCCGCGGTGTTGACCAAATGGATGGATGAGTTTGGAGTAAGTAAGTGATTGAATGTTGCATTGCGCCTCTGCTGTTTACACATGTTTGTCGCAGATACACTTCTTTGCGCATATATACAGTTGTTGCCGCTTTGCGAAGTGAATGTCAAGTGTGTCCACCAGCCGCAAGAGCAATTACTTCATAAAGCCTATAGGACTGCACTGCACTTGCATATAGATCCATTCAGTGGGTGCTAAGTACATAGTTTTTGTTGTAAAAAGCGTTTGTTGTTGTTGCTTTTGCCCATTGTTGGCGCTGCTTTAGTTTCGATAGTGTTATGGTGGCAACTTGGTAGACGCATTTTGCTTACAACTCGCTTCAAAAGTGTCTTTATCCGATGTAATTTTAACTTCGAGTAAGTCATCGCTTTTGTTGGCTTGTTAGCTTGACTAAAAATGGTGCTGTCAGTTTGAAGATTTAGCGAACTGACTTTACCTCAACGGTGTCCACTTCGTTTCGAGTAAGTTTAGTCTTAATAACGGGTGATTTTTTTGAGGTTAGGATTTTCATGCAGTAGTATTTGACAGATCACGTGGGATGTCAGACATGGTGTCAAAGAGAAAGATGCTCAGTATGCTTTGACATTTCATCATGAATAGACTTACTAACGAGCAACGCTTGCAAATCATTGAATTTTATTACCAAAATCAGTGTTCGGTTCGAAATGTGTTTCGCGTCCGTGTCCGATGAGCGATGAGGCTCATTTCTGGTTGAATGGCTACGTAAATAAGCAAAATTGCCGCATTTGGGGTGAAGAGCAACCAGAAGCCGTTCAAGAACTGCCCATGCATCCCGAAAAATGCACTGTTTGGTGTGGTTTGTACGCTGGTGGAATCATTGGACCGTATTTTTCAAAGATGCTGTTGGACGCAACGTTACGGTGAATGGCGATCGCTATCGTTCGATGCTAACAAACTTTTTGTTGCCAAAAATGGAAGAACTGAACTTGGTTGACATGTGGTTTCAACAAGATGGCGCTACATGCCACACAGCTCGCGATTCTATGGCCATTTTGAGGGAAAACTTCGGACAACAATTCATCTCAAGAAATGGACCCGTAAGTTGGCCACCAAGATCATGCGATTTAACGCCTTTAGACTATTTTTTGTGGGGCTACGTCAAGTCTAAAGTCTACAGAAATAAGCCAGCAACTATTCCAGCTTTGGAAGACAACATTTCCGAAGAAATTCGGGCTATTCCGGCCGAAATGCTCGAAAAAGTTGCCCAAAATTGGACTTTCCGAATGGACCACCTAAGACGCAGCCGCGGTCAACATTTAAATGAAATTATCTTCAAAAAGTAAATGTCATGAACCAATCTAACGTTTCAAATAAAGAACCGATGAGATTTTGCAAATTTTATGCGTTTTTTTTTTTTAAAAAGTTATCAAGCTCTTAAAAAATCACCCTATATATTGAATATTTTTGCCTTTAAATAACCGCGGAGGGAAGGGCTTACATCAAATACGAGCGATTTTATTTCTCTTTAAGAGGGATATATGAATATTCGTGACTTTATTCTGATCATTAGGATATTGGAAATTGCTTTAAATAGTTAAAGTCTAGTAAAAAGAAATTCATATTATCTAAAAAATGGTTTTAGAATCCAGGAAAAGTGCCTTTGATCCTGATACCGTAACAGACAGTCACGCATATTCTTGGTTTCGCCACTTCTGTTCCTGTAATTTTGATGTCAAAAATGCACTACGCTCTGGAAGGCCAATTGTCGAAAAAATCGATAAAATAATGGAGATCTTAAGGTCCGACCATCACGTAGGCTGGATACAAAAAGAAGCTCGATATACATATGTATGGCTGCCACACGAGTTAACGCAAAAACACTGAAAGATTGAATTTCTATTTGGGAATCTCTGCTGGATCACAATGAAATCGATCCATTTCTGAATCGCATACTTGCTTGTGATAAAAAAATCGGATTAGCAGAAATTATCTTTGGTGATAAGTATTGTAATTTTTTTTACTCGGATCTATACTGTCAACAATTTGACCGTCTTAAGGAAGTAATCGTCCATATACGGCCCGCATTGACCAATACGGGAAAAATTGTGCTCAATCGAAAAGATTTTTATGCATTCAACTTATAGCACAAAGTGAATTTTCCAGACTTTAAATAAATAAATCTAATAAAGTTCAGTGTAGGTCAGGAGCATTGGAATATTTGCGAAAGTTCACGAAACGGATTATACCAAATAAGGCCTTTGTGACTTGATAGTCTACATATAGTTGTGGTCTACGTAAAATTTACCAGATGAGTAATATGCCAGTGTATGTAGTTATGCCTACGACTTCAAAGGGTTTCGGAACGTTCATACTTATCAATTTGTCGTAGAACATTATGTATCGAAAATGGTTTTAGAAGCTTGGCCAAATATCCAACAACATATTTTTAAAAGCTGGCATTTGGTCTAAGCAATAACTCAACGAAACTCTCAAAACGACCTTGCAATCAAAATGATCTATGTTCTTTAGGAACGCTGCTGGATCTACCAAGCATTCATTTTGGTTAGGTCAGTGACTGGTTTGCGATTTAAACCCATACTTTCTGGTAATAATTCAAAGTCTATAACCCTAGTCTAGTATTACGTACAAATCTTTTAGCAATATTTATGGCCTTTGTATGTATTTTTCACCCTTTTCATAGCACCGCTACTTAATCTCCTAATTAATCAAAAATAATATTTTTTGCGGCCTCTTTACACGTTAAAAGCATTAAAAATACCACTTGGATCGACAGTTGAAGGCAATTACGATAAGTCTGCTAAAACGTACTCCAAAGCTATGCTTTATTCCATAAACCATTTAATAGCCAAGCTAATGGCTTACATAACCCTTTTTGTGTGCCACAACGCAATTTTCACTCAAAGTGTCACGCTTGCTTGACCAAAATATATGCCTGCAAAGTGTAAATTTTAAATGTTGCCTCTCTGCTATGATACTTTTAATCCAGTTAGCGCTTTCGAAAGAGTTAACAAGGCGTGAATTTCAGCGCAACGAGATTAACAGGCGCAGCGCTTCAGACACTTATGTAAGCATAAACAAATGTTTGAATATGCTACCCACGAAAGCAGTAACTTTTTGATGAATTATGTAGCCACAGGTTTAGCTTAATTCACAACACTCGCAATCCACAGCCTAAAAGTATACTACGCGTTCACTGCCATTCGCGCTGGTTAAGCGCCTAAAAATTGGCGTATGCATCAGCGCCTTTTCTGTATTCTGGCAAGTACCGTTAGCACTCGCCACTTCAACCACAACCACAACGACTTCCACCGTGTCCGCTCTTCCTCTCAACCCATAATTGTGTGGTAATTATTTATGCACAAAGCTTAGCTCGCACATCCTTTGTACACCTTTCTCCCCACTCATACAAACACACACAAGGAGTATTTTTCGGTATTCTAAATAAATATGCTCGTGATTAATTGCCACATTAACGTGTGGCATTTGTTGATTTAAGCAACTTCTCATAATTGCCTGCACCGCGTTAGCTTCTGCATCGCTGCGTAATGAAGCTGCACGCAAGTGTGTGTGTCTTAAAGGGTTGCCTTTTTGCTATGACATATGAACTGGTTTTATTGATTAATGACTAAAAGTTTTCAACGGTGAAACAACTTGAGGCTGAGAAAGACGCAATAAATATTTTATGAAGAAGTTATTAACAGTAAAGGGTAAAGAAATAAATATCTCGAATCAAAAAATAAAAAATATTGAAACAAAATTCAAAAGCAAAAAATTTTACAAAAACTACAAAAACAAAAAAAAACATAGACGACTGCCAAAATATTTTATTTACAGAATTTCGTCAAAGTCCTCAATCATTTTAGGAGTCTTACACTTTCACTATTTAAGATTTGAAATCTAAATATTAAAAAAAATTTAAAATTTTTATTATTTCGATGAATTTGGTAATTTTGAGTTTGGTAATTTTGAATTTGGTAATTTTGAATTTGAATTAAATTTATAAATATAGCTAAGTTAAATAAATCTAAATCACCAAAATCTTTGCTGTGAATAAGAGTGGTAGCATTTCTAAAAACAACAGACAAATTTTTTGTTGGCCTATCTGAATAATCCTTACATATTTAATGAGAAAATTTAAACGGCTGGTAACCCTTCCGAATACAATCTGAACTTCTAGAATTTCAATTGCAGTTTAATGATTTTGAATGAATTGATATTTTAGAAAAAATTTCATAAATATCTTCAAGAATATTTCCAATATAATCTGTGGTGTTATAGATATAAAGCTCTTATAAGAGAAGTTCGGATTTTTTTCAATAAATTCAAGGTTTAATTTAGTATACGCAATTTACTGTAGGAATACCTATTAATTCTGGAGGTAATTTTACAGTGTTACCATTTTGAAATCCTCGGTCTTATTGCCAAAAAATGTGAAACTTGAATTTCTCAAGCTTCCATTGTAGCGAATTGTAAAATAATAGAAAATAATTTTCTAGAGCAGGGAACATTCCATTGTGTCAAGACCGGTCAATATAATGGATGTATAAGAACCTTTTAACCAAGTTCTTGTAGCTTTCAACGATTAACTATTGATATGTAGGACCAGGCGTTGCACTGGTAAATGAATTTCTTTTAATAGAGTTTTCCTCAATATGGCTTCTTCTAAATCCATCAGTGATAATACCCAGTTCACATTACAAAGGTTTGCCTTGTAAATACTTGATACGTGACTTTCTACAATTACTAAGCAAAGTATTTTTTCAGAATCTCGGTTGAAATCAATAATATTTTGATGAAATTAGCTTTAAACCAAACTGAATACCTCTTTAAAAGCTGACGATGTCTTCCTTAGCGACTGACAGGCGCAACGACAGGGGGATAGGTAGGAAGGGATTCCCTCCGGACCCGGAGTTCGCAAAGGTACGTACATATTTACTAAAAAAATAAGTGAATAGTTAAATACTAAAATGCCTTTGGTAGTAAAACATTGTGGTATAAAAGCACCCCGAATTTGTAATTAAATTTCTCGGGCTAATGATATTTCAAATATTTTTTTTTGCTACACAGCACTTGGTAGGGCTGTCCTTAATTACTATACCAAATATAAGCGCGTTCTGTAAACTAGTTTTTTTTTACAGCAGCTGCTTACGTCGGTACACCTCAGTATTGCGTTTCGATTTTCAAACGGAATAAAAATATCGGGGAAAGAACTTGTCTAAAAATTTAATATTTTTAACCAAATTTATTGTGCGCAATCGAATGTTGGAAAATGCTTACGGGTATTTAGTTTTATGAAAAACACAAGCCTACGAGTGGTACAAAGTCTTCAAAGACGGTCGAAAGATTGTTGAAGGCATGCCTTGTTCTGGACGACCTTCTACCTCTTTAACTGATGAAAATATTAAAAAAGGGAAGGCCATTGTTCTGGAAAATCGTCAAGCAAGTAGTTAATAGAGATATGGCTAGAGAGCTCGACAGGAATTTTTTAATCTAGTGCCCGCTGGTGGTGCCATCTATATGCCGACTGGTGCGTTAGAATTTGCTATCTTCATCAATTGTCCAGTGAGAATTTCATGATAATTCATAGATTGGAAGTAAAGTTATTGGCTTTCAAGTGTCAGTATGTTTGTGTTGTCGGTGCGAAAATGAGGTTCGAACAAAGAGCCAACATTAAAGTTTGTTTTAAAATGATAAAACTTTTACCGAAACGTTTCAATTGATGAAACAAGTTTATGGCGATGATTGTCTCCCGTAGCAGAGTGCACGGTGGTTTCAACGTTTCCAAAGTGGTCGTGAGGACATAAATGACGATCAACATGTGGGCCATTTCCGCGATCACCGGAAATTTCAACGAAACTGTGAGTGAATTCATCAAAAATCAGCCGATATCATTATTAAAATTCATGGAAATGAAATTGAACTTCTTCAAAACATCGATTTATTGAATTTTGACCGAATATTTGGGCTTACGAAAGGTGTGTGCACGGTTTGTTCCACACAAATTGACTGACGACCAATAATTGCTCAGAACCCAACATTCGAAGGACAATTATTTGACCAAAAATCACATTTTAACTATTATCTAACCCCGTATTCACCTGACATGACACCGTGCGACTTCTTCCTTTTCGGAAAAATGCATTGGGCTATGAAAGGAAAGCCTTATGCAGACGTAGAGGCCATTCAAACGGCTTGCACCCGCATACTGGGGGCTATACCGGCCAACGAGCTAAAACATCTGTTCGACATGCTTTTCGACCATGCAAAAAACTGTATTGAAGCAGAAGTAGACTAGTTTGAATAAAATAAATTTATTTTGCCGAAAAAACATTTGTTCTTTTTTTTAAGTTTTGTTTACTTCGGAACGCACCATGTAAATTTAGATTTCAACAGCTTAAGATAAAAGATGGGACCTGGTAGTTTTTATAACCTCAGTTAAGTTCCATATGATGAAGTCCGTTTTGAAATCGTTTATTGAACTCGAATATATTTATATTTTTAGGGATATTTGTGTAGCCTCTTGCCAGTCTTGATTATAATTGGATCTTATCAGGATAATAATACATTCTTGTAAGTAGTAGAATACCCACATGGTAATTTATGTATATACCGCCGTATAATCTACTTGATCTGATTGGCCAAGTTTTTTCATCAAAGAGTTGTGTAGAAGCACACTCAGCACTTGCTATTTAACACATTAAATGTTAACAAACTGAGTAAGGATTTCTAGAAAGATCTCTAGGATAAGATTTAACAAAATTTTCATTTTAATCCAATCATTTTCCGATCATTGACTCTAATACCACCTTCATCAACTTAATCCTTTCCGTACAACCAAATTACAATTATCCGCGCATAATTAACCTCACACATACGAAATTGAATGTGGAATAATACAATTCGAAAACCAAATAATCATCGAGCAAGGAAAGGTAAACAATAAGTAGATGCTAATAAAAATTTCATAATGCCAACGCGAACTGATTGATGAGAATTACCATGCATTACTATGTATCCGGTCGTTGGCTGAGCGTGAGATAAAAATCGGAAAATGCAAACAAGACTGTGGGGCCAACAACAAAAGCAATGTTGTAACACTTTGTATGCAGAGCAGTCAAAAGAATAGTTGGTTGACGATTAGTCATCAAAGGGCAAAAAATATGATGATATTAAACGGAGTGAATGGAATAAAGTTTTGGAAAAACAATGACCTGTGGTTGTTGGAAGAATTAATGGTAAACAAGAAGTATAGCAAGTAGAGAAAGAAAAAACACAATACTTGATTGTTATTATTTTTTATTTACCGCTCATTACCACTAAAGGCATTTTCGTCATCGTTTACTGGTCATTGTGGGTGATCTGAAATTATTTCGAGTAAATAATAAAAAACAACAACAATTATAGTTAGAAGAAAAACGATTAACAAATGTCAATTAGCCGCCGTTTGTGCCGCAACACGTATGAAACTTTGTTTTTCTTCGTCATACTTGAATTTTTCGTGAATATAACTTGTGTTCAATTAGGTCCACGATGTGTTCCTTCTATGGCGTATGTAAATATTTGAAAGAGAAGGTGTGTAATGAGTCAACCAGTCAACAGATGGTGGTATGCAACATGTTAACAGATGCAAGTAAGCGATAAGAGATGCAAGAAATAATCCAAATAAAAAAATATTTTTGTAACGACTATTTGTTGACCGCAATGACCGCTGTGTGGCACATAGACCGTATATCACTTTGCATACTGCTACTAAATAAATAGATATGTACCATATACTTATGTGTGTATGTGAGAGCTGATAAAGCATTATTGATCGATTTCAAAATTTTGTTATGGAATCCCGAAAAATCGGGATTGATCCCGAAGTGTTATTCGCATAAATTCGAAACTTTACTAATGCAAAATATATTATACATAGCATTAAAAACAATTCAGGAAATTCGGGACTGATCCCGTAGGCATTTTTTCACAAAATTAAATTTATAAATGTAAAATTTGTAAAACTAAAGAACTATTTGACAAAAGAATATATGATAATAGAGGAAATCCCGAAAAATCGGGACTGACCCCGAAGTGATTTTAAAAAAATCGAAAGTTTATAAATGACAAATATGCGATTAAAATCCTTCTAAGGAACAGAGAAAATTAGGGAATGACTCTGCAGTCAATTGCAGAATACCCTTCACCTCTAAAAGCTTCAACATAAAATATTTTCATGATCCTGAAATCGTCGCTAGGAATATACTCTTTATAAAATTTAACTTAAAAAATTTTATTTGCATAGCCACTCGCTACAATTTTATGCCTTGCATTATATTTTTCTCATATTTTCCTATTTATGTACAGCTATTGATTCAAAGCCCGAAAGCCTCCTTAAGCAAATAATAAAATTCTCATTTGGTTGTTAAATGTGGGAAAAGTAATGCAGCAAACAAACAAAAACCAACGAAAATTAAAAAAAATTCTGCCTATTAGTCAGCTTTGATCATCGGCAACAACATGCAAAGTGATTCTTCTGCCACACATCTCATCTACTGCTTTCCAAAGCATTTGATCTGTGTCGGGATCGTTCGATTTGTTTGCGTTGCTAATTGAATTTTCTGTACTTATTTATTTTTTAGGGTAATATTTGTAATGTACACATTGTTGCTACAAATACTTTGTGCCCACATTCACGCGAATGCTGTGTATCTTTGTCATTGTTGCTGTTTATTTACACATGTGCTCAAATGAAAAGCATGTGGATCAAATGAGACACACTTACTACACTGGGAGAAATAAAAAAAAATATTTTTATCGATATCTCTCCTTCTCACCCAATTCTGTTTTATTTTTTCTGTGAATATTTTTTTTCTCTGTCTCCTCATGTAATATATACATAAGTGATAGGTGATCCAGAGGAGCTTTTCCCATATTTTAGGTTACATCATATTATTATCGCAATAGAAAGAGAGAGAGAAAGACAGTTGAACTAAGCTTTCCGGAAAAGTTCATAGATAGATTGTTTGTTGTTGAAAAGGTAAAGTAGGTTCGTTTAGTCGTTGAAAACGTAAAGTGAAGTCTTCTGTTCTGTTCCTGCAATAAAAATACCATTATATATGGCTACACAAGAATATTATACAGAATATTTTCCAGAAAAATGGTATTGAGTCGTTCACTAAGTAATTTCGTTTTTTTTAGTGCAATTAAAAGATGATTTTGGAGGATGGAGTCATGTGTAGAAGTTCACGCAAGTGAGGAAAGTTCTCTGATCGCCATTCACTTGGGAGTGGCCAGAAACGATTCTTTTACATATGACTCAAGCAGCTCACGACTTCCGGTCTCTGACCAAGTATCCTCTGGGTAGCCTAAGAACATCCGTTTGAAGGCGAGCTAAAGTGAGAAGGCGAAATATCCCCTACTTAGGGTTGTGCGCTGGGTTTGGGACCCGCCACGTAAAAAAACGCACCAATGAAAACAACCAAACAGCCTCGGATGAGAGACCCCCCTTTTGATGACGACCATGGCAAGCGAAATAAGGACTACGATTTGAGGGCGTGCACCTGGAATGTCCGGTCCCTTAATTGGGAAGGTGCCGCTGCCCAGCTGGTTGATTTCCTCGTGAAAATAAAGGCTGACATCACTGCCGTCCAAGAAATGCGATGGACAGGACAAGGACAGAGACGAGTAGGTCCTTGTGACATCTACTACAGTGGCCATATAAAGGAGCGCAAGTTTGGTGTTGGATTCGTGGTGGAAGAGAGACTCCGTCGCCGAGTACTATCATTCACTCCGGAGAATGAACGTCTAGCCACAATCCGCATCAAAGCGAGGTTCTTCAACATATTGCTGATTTGCGCCCACGCCCCGACGGAAGAGAAGGACGATGTGACCAAAGATGTCTTTTATGAGTGCTTGGAGCGCACTTATGAGAGATGCCCCCGCCACGATGTCAAAATCGTGCTTGGCGACTTCAACGCCAGGGTGGGCAAAGAAGGTATCTTTGGCACTACGGTCGGTAAATTTAGCCTCCACGAGGAAACATCCCCAAATGGGTTGTGGCTGATCGACTTCGCCGGGGCCCGAAATATGGTTATCTGTAGTACTAGATTCCAGCATAAGAAGATACATCAAGCTACCTGGCTGTCTCCGGATCGAAAAACCACCAACCAGATCGATCATGTTGTGATAGACGGAAGACACGTCTCCAGTGTTTTAGATGTGCGTGCGCTCCGAGGTCCTAACATCGACTCGGACCACTATATTGTTGCAGCCAAAATTCGCACCCGCCTC
The DNA here is from genome assembly GCA_037783105.1 of Bactrocera zonata. NCBI lineage: Eukaryota > Metazoa > Arthropoda > Insecta > Diptera > Tephritidae > Bactrocera > Bactrocera zonata. The sequence goes on along the minus strand of JBAWJQ010000005.1, from coordinate 43,634 downwards.
TGTGCAGCAAAAAACGCACGCCAACAAACACAAGGAAGGTTCGACGTCGAGAAGCTGCAATCACAACAGACAGCCGAACGTTTTTCTACTCGGCTTGCACTCCTGCTCTCTGAGAGCACTCGTCAACAACTCGGTATAAGGGAACTGTGGGACGGCATTTCAAACTCCTTACGTACAGCCGCAACCGAAACCATTGGTTTTCGGAAAGCGCAAAAAAACAGCTGGTACGACGAGGAGTGCCGTGCCGCAGCGGAGAGAAAACAGGCTGCCTACCTCGCAACGTTACGATCGACCACAACACGTGCGGGATGGGATAGATACCGAGAGTTGAAGAGGGAAGCAAGACGCATTTGTAGACAGAAAAAGAAAGAGGCCGAAATGCGTGAGTACGAAGAGCTTGATAAGCTGGCCGACAGGGGTAATGCTCGAAAATTCTACGAAAAGAGGCGGCGGCTTACAGAAGGTTTCAAGACCGGAGCATACTCTTGTAGAACCTCCGAAGGTGATCTAGTCACTGATGCCCAAAGCATACTTAAATTATGGAGGGAATACTTCTCCAGCCTGCTGAATGGCAGTGAACACATAACACCAGGAGAAGGCGAACCCGATTCCCCAATCGATGACGATGGAGCAGACGTTCCATTGCCCGACCATGAAGAAGTTCGAATAGCAATTGCCCGCCTGAAAAACAACAAAGCGGCAGGGGCCGATGGATTGCCGGCCGAGCTATTCAAACACGGCGGCGAAGAACTGGTAAGGAGCATGCATCAGCTTCTTTGTAAAATATGGTCGGACGAAAGCATGCCCAACGATTGGAATTTAAGTGTGCTATGCCCAATCCATAAAAGAGGAGACCCCACAATCTGCGCCAACTACCGTGGGATTAGCCTCCTCAACATCGCATATAAGGTTCTGTCGAGCGTATTGTGTGAAAGATTAAGGCCCACCGTCAACAAACTGATTGGACCTTATCAGTGTGGCTTTAGACCTGGTAAATCAACCACCGACCAGATATTCACCATGCGCCAAATCTTGGAAAAGACCCGTGAAAAGAGAATCGACACATACCACCTCTTCGTCGATTTCAAAGCTGCTTTCGACAGCACGAAAAGGAGCTACCTCTATGCCGCGATGTCTGAATTTGGTATCCCCGCAAAACTGATACGGCTGTGTAAACTGACGCTGAGCAACACTCAAAGCTCCGTCAGGATCGGGAAGGACCTTTCCGAGCCGTTCGATACCAAACGAGGTTTCAGACAAGGCGACTCCCTATCGTGCGACTTTTTCAACCTGCTTCTGGAGAAAATAGTTCGAGCTGCAGAACTCAACAGAGAAGGTACCATCTTCTATAAGAGTGTACAACTGCTGGCGTATGCCGATGATATTGATATCATCGGCCTCAACACCCGCGCCGTTAGTTCTGCTTTCTCCAGACTGGATAAGGAAGCAAAAGAAATGGGTCTGGCAGTGAACGAGGGCAAGACGAAATATCTCCTGTCATCAAACAAACCGTCGTCGCACTCGCGACTGGGCACTCACGTCACTGTTGACAGTCATAACTTTGAAGTTGTAGATAATTACGTCTATCTTGGAACCAGCGTAAACACCACCAACAATGTCAGCCTGGAAATCCAACGCAGGATTACTCTTGCCAACAGGTGCTACTTTGGACTGAGTAGGCAATTGAAAAGTAAAGTCCTCTCTCGACGAACAAAAGACAAACTCTGTAAGTCGCTCATAATTCCCGTCCTACTATACGGTGCAGAGGCTTGGACGTTGACAACAACCGATGAATCGACCTTAAGAGTTTTCGAGAGAAAAGTTCTGCGAAAGATTTATGGTCCTTTGCGCGTTGGCCACGGCGAATATCGCATTCGATGGAACGATGAGCTGTACGAGATATACGACGACATTGACATAGTTCAGCGAATTAAAAGACAGCGGCTACGCTGGCTAGGTCATTTTTTCGGGATGGATGAAAACACTCCAGCTCTGAAAGTATTCGACGCAGTACCCGCCGCGGGAAGCAGAGGAAGAGGAAGATCTCCACTCCGTTGGAAGGACCAAGTGGAGAAGGACCTGTCTTCGCTTGGAATATCCAAATGGCGCCAAGTAGCGAAGAGAAGAAGCGACTGGCGCGCTGTTGTTGACTCGGCTATAATCGCGTAAGCGGTGCCTACGCCAGTAAAGAAGAAGAAGAAAAGATGATTTTTTATTGCACATTTGATGAAGTTATATATTATCCATTTTGATCCAATGCCTTCTGCCGTCTTTCGGGCAATAGATTGATTCCACTTTCACAAAATGTTTAATCCTTGGTGGACAAAAACTGTTCCAATTGGTTTTTGACGTTTTGATTTGAGAAGAAACATTTTGCAGAGATCGGAACAAGTAAAAATCTCAAGGTGCCAAGTCTGGAAAATAAGGTGGGGTGTTTTTAGACCATGATCTTTTGCACTTCCCATACTTAACATAGAAATTTTGCGAACGAAATTTTGCAAACCAATTCTGTTCTGACGTTCCGTCAACACATCTTTCCCATACATATCACATAACTTCCGCCTTTCGTGAACTGAATTTTTACCCTTTCGATATTAAAAGAGTAAAATATCGCGAAAATGCTGTTTTCAATTTTTATTTTCGACAGGGCACCAAACAAAAACTATTCCAAAAATTTTAGATTTGTTTTACAAACAAGCTTTACTATATTAGCTGTTGAAATATATAAGGGTAAAGCAATTAAGTGTGAAATTCGCTCAGAGAAAACTCAATAAGATCAGCTGTGTCATCGAAAACAATTACTTAGTAAACAATAGATAGCTTATCTACCTAGCCTTACACTACCTAGCTACCACAAAGTTATTACTGCATTCTTCGGACTCAAAGTCAGCAATATTTATTTGCTACTAGTTTCCACTGAGTCCATAACTGTCTGTTAACTCTATCTCTGATTTCTCCAACCCAAATCCGTTTGCAGGACTCAAAAATATATACTACCTTGAAATTAAAATATCCGGATCGTTTTAAGGTTAAAAAGATTAAAAAATATTTTGTAGAATGCCTCTTTCCGTTTTCCTTACAGTGTAATCATCAACATGCCGCGCATCGGCAAGCAGTGTGGCAATGCGAAGTGAAGGTGTTTCGTACATTTTTCGTTCACTTTAATTCGGTCTAACTGTTCTATAATTATTTGACGAGATCGCCGCTCATCGGTGCGTACATTGACTGATGACTGTGACTGATGCTGATAATTGCTGCGACGAGCGGTGCGCATTCGCACCTTGGAACTACTGAGATGGTAAGCAAACGATGTTACAATCTACAAATGTGTGTAAAACCAATTTATTGTAGATGCAGGCTTAAACATACACACTTATGTATGTACTGCATGTATCTATTGTATTAACAAGCATTGATCGGTATCTCTTGCCAGTATCACATTTCAGCCCAACTGTTTATTTTGAAACCTTTATTCTTTTCAATATACTTTTTTTCGTTTGTTTACCAATTCTCCCGAGTGTCTGTTGCATCTTTGTGGCGTATGACTCATCGGCGTGTGAACTTTTAATGATCGCACACTTGATTAACTGGCTTCCTAAACAGCATAACAAATCGGCTAGTTGAAGAAAGCGTGTTGCCGGTACGCGAGTTGGGGCGCAGATTATTAAATGGAGCTGGAGAATGACGACGTGTGTGTTGCATATTAAGCAGTTGCATCAGTTGTGCATGCCACTTTGACTGCAATTCAGTTGACTGACTCAACCCATTTCGTTAATCTTCGATGCTTCGTCGGCATGATTAGTTGGAAGTTGTGAAAGAAACGCTTAAGTGTCAAAAGTGTTTTAGAAGAATGTTTTTTTTTTTCGTTTCTCCAATAACAAATTTTTACTATCGAAACGTGTTGCAATTAACTCATTTGTTGTGTGGCTGCCACAGCAGTGATGCAGCAGTTCTCATGCACTTTGTGACGCGACATCGCTGTTGTTCGGCGGCGGTGAGACCCATCAACATTTCATTAAATTAGTAATGCTTTCAAATTGTTTTTTTTTTGAATTTTGAAAACTTCTAATGTAATATTAGTGACTGCAGCTAATTTATTAATAATAGTGGCGGTGTGGTTAGTTGAAAAGGTGTACACTATTTATCTTATTTATAGCTTAATATCTGCATTTGCATGGCTTGAAACCATTCGAGGCGGTCGCCACAAATTAACAGCTTCCAAGTGGCTAAGTAATTTGTATTAAGGTTGCAATAACAATTATCATCATAAATTAAATTTTTTAGGCATATTGAGAATAATAAAAATTTTTTAATAGGTTAATTATATTAACTTATAATAAGCCTGACAGATCTTTTGATACACTATATTTTGAACCAGCTTCTATAATGTTAAATTAATTTGCAATTTTCCGGATGCATAAACTACTTCATTTGGTAGGGTTAAGTTGAAGAAGGTTAAACTCGTGCGACTTATTTTCAGTTCCAACCCTTTCAATAATATCATTTTCAAAACATTCTTTTACAGCTAGACCAAGAAATATCTTAGGACAGTGAACTATTCTTCAGAGTATTGTGATCCAGTAAGCTTTTAAATAATAACGAAATAATGAACAATTTATCATGACAATCAAAACGTAAGACAAGAAAAATTGTTAATTTCGGCTGCACTGAAGCTATAATAGCCTACAAAAAATAATTTTTAATAATATAATATGTAAAAAGATTATTATCTTCTGTGTTCGAAGTTTGTTAAACTGCCTTGGATAATAATCTTGACCAAATTTTGTCAAAATACTTTGTCAAGTAAAAATGCTATCAACAAAAGGACTCGATCGATCAACCAGTTTCCAAAATCGGGGGTTCCGACAAGTGAGAAGCTTTTTGAGGCGAAAAACGTGTGCACAATTTTGGTTCGATATCTCGCCTCTCTCTTCGATATCTGGTCCATTTTTTCGCAGTAGATGGTAGAATTAAGGGTCTAGACATATGGAATCAGCTCATAGTGGATGATTCCCTTCCAATCCCACCAAACACACATCAAAACCTTCCTGGCCGTCAATCCCGGCTTGGCCACTGTTTTGGATGATTCACCGGCCTTCGACCTTGACCGTTTTTACTTGATATTGTCGTATGTGATCCATTTTTCGTCATCAGTCATGATCCGGAAAATGATGAAGGTACCATCTTCTATAAGAGTGTACAACTGCTGGCGTATGCCGATGATATTGATATCATCGGCCTCAACACCCGCGCCGTTAGTTCTGCTTTCTCCAGACTGGATAAGGAAGCAAAAGAAATGGGTCTGGCAGTGAACGAGGGCAAGACGAAATATCTCCTGTCATCAAACAAACAGTCGTCGCACTCGCGACTTGGCACTCACGTCACTGTTGACAGTCATAACTTTGAAGTTGTAGATAATTTCGTCTATCTAGGAACCAGCATTAACACCACCAACAATGTCAGCCTGGAAATCCAACGCAGGATTACTCTTGCCAACAGGTGCTACTTCGGACTGAGTAGGCAATTGAAAAGTAAAGTCCTCTCTCGACGAACAAAAACCAAACTCTATAAGTCGCTCATTATACCCGTCCTGCTATATGGTGCAGAGGCTTGGACGATGACAACAACCGATGAGTCGACGTTGCGAGTTTTCGAGAGAAAAGTTCTGCGAAAGATTTATGGTCCTTTGCGCGTTGGCCACGGCGAATATCGCATTCGATGGAACGATGAGCTGTACGAGATATACGACGACATTGACATAGTTCAGCGAATTAAAAGACAGCGGCTACGCTGGCTAGGTCATGTTGTCCGGATGGATGAAAACGCTCCAGCTCTGAAAGTATTCGACGCAGTACCCGCCGCGGGAAGCAGAGGAAGAGGAAGACCTCCACTCCGTTGGAAGGACCAAGTGGAGAGGGACCTGGCTTCGCTTGGAATATCCAATTGGCGCCACGTAGCGAAGAGAAGAAACGACTGGCGCGCTGTTGTTGACTCGGCTATAATCGCATAAGCGGTGTCTACGCCAGTAAAGAAGAAGAAGAAGAAGTCATGATCCGCTTCAAAAATGGGTCGAGTTCGTTCCGTTTCAGCAGCACATCGCAGGCGTTGATTCGGTTCAGAAGGTTTTTTTGCTTCAAATCATGCGGTACCCAAACATCATACTTAGCCGCAAAATTTAAAAGACAAAAAGGCGAAGATATATGACAACCTAATATATACTTTATGGCGTCCCTGACGTTTCATTTTGTTCTACGTAAAGTTGGAACCGGTTTTCGTAATCATGATTTCTAAGACAATGAGTATTTAAATTTTCGGCGGATCAATATAAGAATAGTACTACAATCTTACCGTTTTTTAGGAGCGCCCCGGTGTAGTAGGTGAGATATTGTTCCAAAACTTATATGGTGAGCATATTACACATAAAAGCTATTAGTACAAGTTCAGCTTCCGAGAAAAATATAATATTTTAGTTCAAATTTTCTTCAAGATTTAAAATAGTTTTTACAGTATGATTTCAGTTATTTTTCAGCGCTTATTTCTTTCAACTCTTCCTATACTCTACTATATTTACGAATCAACCTTTTTATTCTTTATTAGCATTGAAAGTGGTCACTTGATTCCGGTCAAGCAAATTTTCTTAGCTTCGAGTAGAATCAACCTTGTTGGAATACTGGCAAATTGAGCCTTTTTAATAATATAAATTCCACTCATTCCCTGGAGCTAAGACTTGATAGACATACGAAGAAGAAACTTTGGCGGTTGTTGTTAGCGGAGATGATTCCGCGCCGTATATTTGGTATATTACTGTGAGATTTTTTATATTATATATACAAACAGGTGGCTTTAGATATCCTTTTTATAAACAAAAGTGCAACGTATTGGCAAAAGTGATTCTGCTTCAGAATTTAGTTCGATATTAAATATACGAAATTTTCTAAAACGTCATTTTTATAGTTTTATTATTAGTATTAAAAGTGTTTATCACAAAAAATTTAAAATTTGAAGACTTATAAATAAGTAAGTATAGCAAATAGTAAGAATATAAAAATTAGATTGGTAACATATTAATGATAAATATGGGGCTTGAAGCCTTTGAAGAATCGGATAAACGGCTGAACCTGAAACCCTAAATTATGTATTTTTGATTCATCATTGTTTGTAATCTACCAATCCATTAGTTTATTGTGAATGTTATCCTCTATGGTGGACAGGATCTTATAATAGGATGAGCTAATAAGATAAAATAAGTCTGGAATAAAATAAATCGGAGAATTTTTAAAGGTATATATATAAGACAGTTCTCATTTGGTAAAAATTTTTGGTTTCAAGCAGCAGTACAGACAATGGTTTTACTATAGCATTAGTAAAAACTCAAATAAATAATGGCTTGGTACTTTTTCCTCTCTCTTCATATTTTACTGCCAAACAAAAGTACGCTAACATTACGCTAATATAAAAATATGAAAAACTTTTATTTACTTTCTCGTGACTGCTTAAAAAGCGATTTGCACGATTTTGCTTGCGTGTAACACCCATGCAATGCCAGACAAGTCCATTGACTTTATAGCCATTAGTTAAGCGTCACATCAAGCGACCAACGCCACAGTGTTGTGAAATATTTAACACCTCATTTGCTCACCCGCTTGGCTAGCGCCCATAATTAGCACGGGTAGGTGTTGGCCAACGTTTATAAAGGTACTAATTTCGCTCAGTTTGATTGTATTTTGATTTTGCTTCACATTTTTTCTGCTACTTTGACAGCTTTCGTGTTATGAAATTTATTTAGACATTCATAATTTGCTTGTTTTTGGCATTTGCTGTTGACATGCGATTAATAAATTTTTGACTCGCTCACACAAATAAAAACTTTAGTATTTGCTGGTTTTCATGCATTTTTTATAATATTTCCTCTTTTGTAGATTTTTAAAACGAAAAGTTTTTCATGCAATTTTTTCTTCTTCTTTTCGTGCAACCTTTGCGATTATAATTTTTTATGGGTTCATTTCCCAGCGGTCAATTACTTGAGCGTCTGTGATTTTTGTTTACATGAATTAATTCACCATTTTTTCTTTTTCGACATCCTTTTTCCTATTTTATATCCCTTTTATTTTTTGTAGGTAAATGAGTCCTTTTTGGTGTTTTTTTTTCGGCAATCTAGGTGCGCGCTTTTGTTATAATACCAATTTAATTTGCGTCTGTGTGGTGAACAGCGTGAAAATCCATACTTAGCTGCTGAGCTTGAGGATTACAGGTACTTTGAGCGGTATACGTACATAATGTAAGGAATTCCATTTCGAGCGTAAATTCGCAAAAATTATTTACGCAAAAATTGTTTTGCAAGTGACAGCTTTGTTTAAATGGGCATTAAAAATTTCACTCTTTTAATACGTATGTAAGTATATGTATTTTTTTGATTTTGAAGCCACTTAAAAATCATGTAAAAAGTAGTACTTCAGTACAAAGCAACGCCCAGTAAATGGTTGAGCAAACAAAAGTCATCGAGGCGTGGCAAAAAGGTAGACTTATGTGTTCGACACCTTTGAATAATACTACAAAGCAAAGGTGGCGTGGAATTTGAACTACGGCAAGTTAAGAGTTCAATTGTTACGTATTAAATTAACGGTACTATTTAGTAGCAAGCTCTAAGTAGCCTGCGTAAAGTGTGAATAAAATTACGTTAGAGTGGGAGTAGGTAACAGTAATTTCTTTTACTTACACAGTTACATAAAACATATATTTTGCTGGTATTAATTAATAAATTTGAGATTTTGTAAAAATTATGAACTTTGTGCAATAATAAAAAAATTTTATAAAAGATTGTGTTGAAAATGTTTCCTAAGTTTATCAAAACTTAAGCGCTATACACTTTATTGTATACCAATAGCTATTTTTAACTAAACAGCTCACTTTAACTTATTGGAGAGTTTGGAGACTTGTTAAAATAATTTTATTTCGCTTTGAAATTAATACTAAAGCAATACTAAGTTTATTCTGCTAAAATTTCTTTAACTTTTATAAAGTGGAGAGTTTGTAGAGTTGTTAGATTGCATATGAAAATGTCTACAACAAAAAATAAAGTAACTGAGTATAGATTTGTTGGAATTTAAATCCATTTTAAAAGTTTGGAGAGTTTGTAGACTTTTTAAGAAGTAGTTAAATTAAATAAACTTAGCAATGTAAATAAGTTTACTTAGGTTTTGCAGTAAAATTGCGTGTTTAAGTATTTATTGTGCTGCTTATTCATTAAATTATTTACTTATTAAAATTATTAAACTGTCCAAATTTAGAAGGAGTTATAATAAGTAGAGGTATGTAGTATTTATAATTGTCTTTCACTTTTATAGTCGTCTATATTACAGCAAATTAATAAACGTCAGTTCCGTTTTGACTATAAAGGTTGACTTCATTTAAGTGTCGCAAATGCACGCGTTTGTTTGTTTGTCAATGTCTGGTTGTCTGGCGTGAAAATTCGCACGACATTTGATATATTGCCAAAAGTCCTTTGTCTAATTGAATAATTAGAAACAAAAGCAAAGAAATTTTTCCAACGACTAAAACGCTACAGACAAGTTAATGGTAAGTGTACACGCGTTCGTCTATTAAAATAAAATTGTAAATATATAAATATGTAATGTACCTGTACCATATGTAGTTACAACGTATGCGTCTATACTGGAGAATTCGCTTTTCGTACTTTAACTCACTACCTTACTTCAATAACCAAAATGTCGGTGACAAGTATTAACAGTCAAAACTCAAATCCATAGCACGAAGGTTATAGCAGTCAAAAAAAACTTAAAGAGTCAAACAAACAAATCCATATACAAACAAAACTCATTTTATTTGCAGCAAAAAGCATTCATTCTTTTATAAAAAGTTTCATAGTTGGGACATTTGCGTTCGTCCTGTCGCGACCAGTTACTCACGTAATTGCGCTGCCAGTGCGAATATTGCTTTTACTGCGCTCTTTGTGGAATTTGTGAGTTTATATTTAAATTTTTTTTTTACGTAAACAAACTTACTTTTCCTGGTTTTGGGTTTTAAGCAATATAATGAGCTTTTCATTTTCCATATATTGCACAAGTAAAAAGATCTTATAAAGATTTTCAATGATCTCACAGATTTTTAGAGGCACCAAATAGTGTTATGTGGTAAAGAGAAAGTGTTGCAAACGCTGATTTCAGCGATTTCAAGGTCTTCATCCTCAATCAGAATATATTTTCCCTAACTAGGATTTCTTTATCTAAATTTATTTTCATATTATCTGCAATAAAATAAAACACATATTCATATATTACTCTACCTTTTCGCTATCATATTATAAGCCCCATCCCGCGCCGTTTGATCTCTACCAGCTTCCGTCAGAGGACAAAAAGCGCCCGTTTAGCTTTCTTTATTTAATATGGTTGGACAAACTTTCTGCAATTACCTTATGACCAGCAGTGGACACGAGAACGCATAGACAACTATTGTGTAATGATGGCAGTCCTAGTTGTACGCGTCGTCCATGTAATGCCTCGATTTGCATACACACATTTTAGTGAGGGTATGCTTACACCGTGAATGTCCGCAATAGAAATCGTTTTTTGCAACTTTAGCGCTATTAAAAAGTTTAACCCTAAAGGGCGACTCATTAAATGTTATCTGACGACGAACCAAAAGAGTAATAAAATTGTTTAAACTGTTGAATCCGGCGGTTGAAAGCAAAAACTTGAAATTGTTATTAAATATACATATATGTATACTTGTATATAAATATAATTTTGGAGCAAATGATAAACTTAAGGGTTGTCTTGAAGTATTCTGTGTAACAAAAAAAAGTAATGCTAGGTGAGGATATACAAAATTTAAAGGTTTTGCTCTAATTTTACTTAAAAAATATTAGGAGCAAAATTAATGATCTACTGAAATCCTCATTATACCAAAACAGCTTGCCTGCAGAAACCTCTGTTAAAATGGAGGATCCTTAAAAAATTAATATTTTATAAGTAGGCTAAGCGTAACATCGTGATTTGCTTCAGTTTTCTGCCTATCTCTAGCCTTTAACACAATGTCTCTTAAGAATATTTGTCAACACATGTACAAATACTTGTGGACCAACTATGACAAATGTGTAGTTAGCTGTCTGAAAAGACTACCGAAAAGTAGCCTACAGGATGAAATTTGCATAGAAGTTTTCGGGTCATAACTGAGAAGAATAAACGAGGATTGCTAGAAATAAACAGTATGTTTATATTACTATACATGTCGATACAGTATATATAACGGTTACTTCGTTGAAAAAGAATTTGAGTAGCCAATATCGTAGCACCTGAGAAGTCAATGGTTTCCAAAAAGCACAAAAATATTGACATAAAATAGGAACTGTACCTGAAAAGCTGATTTCATATGTTGCTGAAAGGTAAATATATGTATAGTTAAATAGAAAAAAATTTCATAAAAGAAGAAAGTAAATTGGAAAATACGTGCCTCTGTAATACTTGACTCTCGAGTGGGAAATAGGCTGGAAAATTTAAAGAAATTGAGGACCTCTCTTATCAAGAAACAAGTTTCCATAAAGCTTAAAATATCAAAAATCAGCGAATATGTGAATGTATATGTCATACTTTCACTGGGAACTGTTATGTGAAAATCATTCGACGATAATAATATTTATTTCTCTTTTTGGGTTTTCTATAAAAATGTGTTCATCTTCTAACTTTATATCAAGGCATTTTTTCAGAATCTCATGTATTAAAAAACCAAAGTTATAGCAGATTGATAAAGACATAGCGATGTATCAGAGATCGCCCATGTAGAGTTCATTTACTTGCGCACGGCTTTATTATTGTTCGAGGGTTCTATGTAGAATATAATTCAAATTAAAAATGTTTGAAGTGTTTTTCCAATAACTGCAGTTCTACATAAGTAGTTATAACAAACTTGTGAGAGGATCAATGATGTAAAGACACTTCTGAAATTAAAATTTCGAATATTCCGCGTCTGTTTAAGATTTATGAAACATCACATCTTTCAGAGATAAGAGCCACACTAAAATTACGAAAAGATCTTCAACAAATATTGCTTAAGTTGTGGCAGAAACTAAAGTGCTATTCACAACTTCATACCAAATTACTTCCAGCACAAAATCTCGCATTAACTCAGCTTAAGTTTGCCACACAGCAATAATTTTAGAGTATTTCCATAGAACACAATTTCCATTTTTGCATAATTATGGACAAAACGACATCGTCAACGCGCGTTGTTACTGAATTTTGCACAAATTTCGTTTATACCCGCGCCAGACACCAAACAACACTGCTTTCAACTACAACGCTCAACTCATTCATGCAAAATGTGTATTTAATTTTTGTTGGCTCAATATTCTCTTTTTTCTCGCTTTTATTTCCGCTTTCATTTGAATGAATGAATAAGTTGATGGTTTTTGCGCATTTTTACGATGATTAAAAAGCGACTTATCGCCATGTCATGTGACGCGCTTTATGACTTACAATGACGAAAAACTTTGCCCTGCCCAAGCTTTTGTAATTTGCAAGAAAAATGGCAAAAGTAAAGACAATGAATGTTGAGTAGAAATGAGGAAAAGCGACATTATTTTTTATAAAGAATGATATTTTTGCCTTTTCGCTGCCGAAGCATGACTACAGCAAGGTGAACTTATAGACTGCGCACCCCTCAACTGATAACCGTAATGAAAATGCAATGAAATGTTTATTTTTAATGGTTTTAATTACAGTTAAAGAAATGTTTAATGACATTTTAAGATTTGCACTGCAATAACAACCTAAAGTCATTGCTTTTTCCCGCACAGTTTTTATGATTACTGCCATAAATCCGGCAGTTTTGAAGTTGCGCTGAGCGTGACATAACTGTAAAAGTGCAGATTTAAGCTTAAATTTCGCAAATGCACCATTAAAACTTCGTAGTGTGCTGCACGAAGATTTAAATTCATTTCTGTGGCAATTTAATATCTGTAGCGTATAAATTTTGCTCACATTAAATGTATAAAATCAGGGCTATAATTCATTTTGTCACCTCCACTGCAGTATCTATTATACAATGTTGCAACTGTAAGGCATAGTAGGGTATGCCACCAGTTGCAAACACACGCATACACGGTTTTGCATTGAACTGCTTTGCTTTGATTGCATTTTGCCGTCAAAATCGCCCTTTGAAAGGCTGTAAATTATATTAAACACAAAAACTTATTGATTACTCATACGCAGTGGCAAGACGCAACATTTAGCTATGTTAGTGGTGGTGTATGAAAATTTGCTTATATGCGTATATATTGCTGTAAGCACTTACAAGACATACTATGTTGCATTTATATCGTATTTGTCACCTTAACTCTATGCAATTGCTTCTTTAGCTGCACTCCTTTTAGTCTTCCCCGCAGTCTTGACTCTCCCTTCCGCATTACATCCCTCTCATTCTGCTTCTGTCCGTTAATAGGCTTTTGCCTGGCGGCACTCTGGCGACACTCTCCATTTATAATGTAAAATAAATTGGATTATCCTTTGATTCAGCAACACCTTGCCGTGTTGCACAAATACGCCACACACTTATAACAATAAACAAGTAACACATACCCAGCAGGAAACATACATGTATAATACAGACGAAATAAGAACTGAGACTTTTCTCTATGACTATGCTGTATATAATATATGATAGGTGTAGCTTGAAAAGAATAAAAATTCAATACGAACAAAACCTGTGTAAATATACCTAGTTACACGCTATAGCTTCCTTATTTCCAATTAACTTCAACTTTCAACTTTCGTCCTGGATTGAGAAATATTGGAAATAGGAAAGGACTGGTCGATCAGCTATTGCAAATATAGAATCTGATTTCCTTATTTGCTGACACGTGGCTGACAGACTATACTTCTAACCTTAAGATAAATGTTTGCTCTCCTGTTCGTCCCTCTATTTTTGAGATATAAATCTAAAATTTTGCAATTCTTCTTTTCTCCCCTTGAAATTGCTTATTTGTCGGAACCGTCAGCATTGGTTCTGTATAGGATATAGCTGACCGAAAAAAAATAAGCTCTTGTATGGAAAAAGTTTTTCTTTGGACGAGTAATCTTCAAATTTAGCTCGAATTATTGCTTTGGGCAGCGCTACAATCTCCGATGAAATTATTCAGATCGAATTTATTTAGCATATATGTAGTTGCCACACAAAGTGACCGATCGAAATCCAGTTATTGTGTGGAAAGCATTTGTATTTATGAAGGCGTTTCTAGCTTTGGTGCAATCGAGTTTAACGTTTTCGTGTATTTAAGGAAGATAGTCTAAAATAATTTCAGGTTATTGCTCCAAAATGCTACTTCTCTAAAAAATTAATCATGATATTGAAAAGAGTTATAGTTAGTAAGCCATCGTTCCAGGATCTCAGATGATCAAGTCCATGTAGTATTTCAGAGCAAATAATTCAAAATTGGAAGAGCATAGCCCTTGAAAGCTTTCGGCACTACTAATATACGGTTAAGATCCTAACGAAGTGCTACTTCAAGCGATTATTTTTACATCTTTCTATGCAATATAGACAGTAATTACTGTTCTGCATGGTCGTTTTGATAGGATAGGCAAAAACTTCAACTCAACCTGTACTAAAGCAATTCAAGGCCTAACAGTCTGACTGCCGCAAAAAAGTGGATTTATTGGCTTTAGACAGTTCGACTTCAAGCATTTATGAAAAACAAGGTTCATATATTGGATAAAACTTCTTGATGACTTACTAATAAGAAGTTTGATCTTTTTCCATGTAAATATTTTTACTAAAGGTAGAAGAGAATTTATTTTGAAAATGGAATTGAAAAATGTGATAACTGCTGTGACGGGCACTACAGGGGGACGACAAAAGTTTCCTAATCGAAATTAATAAATTTGAGTAGTGTTTGGTTCCAGGAGGATCCTATTAGACTGTAGACGCTTTCCTCTGTAGACAATTTCCCGTTGGGTACTATGTTCGCTGGACATTTGGCTTTGTAGATACATACTTACATATCGGCCTCAGCCTATAGGTAATTTTATATACATACAAATATATTTTTGTTGTATATGCCATTTTCTTGTACTAATGTTAAGGGAATCATTGTATCTTGCACTGCAGATTTTGAAAGAAGTTTCCTATACTACTATGTAATAAATATACAGATGTACACATATAAGAGTCAACACTCTTATCTTCATACAAACAAATCTTTACGAAAATAATATCCCAAATAGTATATCTTACTTTGCTGAAGTGATAATTGCATGCGGAAAATATACCTGCCATTATTTGATATCGCCAACCAAATAACATATATAGGATTTATAAACCGGTTCATTTAAACCTACATAAATACAGAAGACAGACGTGTGTGCAGTCTCCAGCATTCACCAACAAATAATTGCATTCAGTGCACCTATCTTGAAGTTTGTAATTTACTTAAGTCATTCATCTTCTGCAAAGACATAAATTTAATGGCTCAATTGCAGTGTCAAAGTCAATTTTATTTGTGAATTTGTCTTGATTTCACAGTTAAATTACCAAAATGATTTGTGTGCGTGATTTATATTTGTAGCTGAGGAAAATCGAATGGTAAATTGGTGCAACAAGATTAGTTGTATTTGTTTGTGAAATGCATTTCAACTTAGGTAAATGTCTGAATCGGTTGGTACAAGAAGAAAACATTTTGAAATAAGTGGAATGAAGGTGTTGGTTTATTAAGTTTAGTTAATGGAGTTTTGTGGAGAATTTAAAACAGAATATCTCTTCTTTGGAATCGGTATGGATATCCAGCCCATCCCAGTCCATCCATCATATAATTTATGTAAGCCCACTAAAAATAATTAATTTCTATTACATTAAATTTAAAGTTTTATTTAGCACAGATAATATATTCGAATTTTGGTTCAAATAATCACCATTTTATTCTTTATGGAAGAAAAACTGTAAAATATGGCGAATTACCTTTTGCTGGTGCTTTACATATGTCTATGGAAATATTATTTGTGTTTATTTTAAGGCTTACTAGTACAAGCTTTCTTTTCGTATAGTCAAAACGAAGATGGTGGTGAGGTTGTGTATGTTGCGGTTGCTGCTCATGAGGACTAGTGAGATTTTTGAAAATGCTTACTCTGTTTTAAAAGCTTCCATATCTGTCACATAAGACTTATTCCTAAAACACTTTGTGGTAATGCGTTACAAAACGTTTGCAAAATTTCTATTAGTATGCTCCAATCTAATGGTCATATCTAAAGTTAATGAGGAAAAAGTAAAAAATGTTCTCTTTTATTGGTATCACAGTAGACTTGGCTTGTAAAAACTTAAGTTGTTACAGTCTTTTCGATTTCTTCTAAAGTCTTTTGCCTTTTGATGTAACTTTGAATATAGTGAAATGTAGAAATTTGTACTAAACCTTTTTTTATAAAACATTTTGAGCTTCTGAGCCTCACACAGAGGCTCACATATCGTAAATTTAGTTTCCCTCCTTTTGCCATTTATGTTGTTCCATTAAATTTTTAATGATTAAATCTTTATGGTATGGGTCCTTTCCACCCTGGTCACCAGGACGGTTCACAAGTAATGTTGGGGAAGACAAAATAAACATTTTAGAATTGAAACTGCTCTTTTTGTGGGTGTGACAATCTTTCTAAGTTCCTCTGAGATGTATTGCTGCAATACAACTCTTGATTTGTCCAGGTGATGTCGAATCAACTGATCGGAATAAGTTTAAAACGATGAATCTATCTATATATAATATATACAAGAAATATACTACAAGTATATTACATTTCACAAACACCAAAAATTGTTTATGGCAGCTATATGCTATAGTAATCCGATATGAACAACTTCCTCGGGTATTGCAGCAAAGCCTTGAATAACTATCTATGATAAATTTCGTTAAGATCTTTTCCAAACGAAAAGTTTTCCTTACAAAAACTTGATTCTGATCGTTCCAGCTTGTATGGTAGCTATCAAGAAGGTGTTATACCGCTCTCTAATGGATACTAACCAACTAACCTATAGCCTCCAATTATTGACCAATTATCAAATATTCTGTGGTTTCTAATGAGCTTTCCAGATTTAGTTTGATTGTGAAAGTGGCAACAATCAATAATGGTATAAAAAATTTTAGTGACTAAATGGCGGTTAACATTTGGAAAGTTGATCCCAATCACCTCTTTTAGATTAGAGCCTTTTGGAGCGAGATTCGAATTTTAATTGTGAGAAAACCAGGCTAAAGCGAACAACGTGAGTGTCAATTCCCTCGGTTAGTTACCCAGGTAAAATAGACAAGAAAAAGGAGTTTCCACCATTCCGTGATATAATAATACCCAACGATTACCCTCCTCCCGCCCAACCGACGCGAGGGCGTATTCCGCGAACGAGCGGAATTAGCCGAGTCATAAAAGGTAAGAGAGTTTTAAGCGTTGCGATCTTAAGCTGCTCAGCTAGAGAAACAAAACTTTTAACAGCCAAAATTAAGAATTAATTTAAAGTTTATAATTTTTAAATGTTACTTGTTAAGAGTAGATAAAATAATTTCTTTAATGGTATAGAGTGAGTCTGTTAGATTAAATGTGCTGGAATGAGAATTGAAATCATGACATATACGGCGGAATGGTTCGTTTAACTCAAAATTTGTTCTAGAAAATTTTAAAAGTAAGGGTCTAAACTGCCTGGTAGAGTGAGCGGGTACGTTAAAATTAATATCAGATAAGAGAGATGGGCTACAGAATGACCCATTCATGAGTTTTACAGGAAATATTATACCAAGCATCTCCCTAAGACTAGCGAGTGTCGGGAGATTTATAAGTTTTAAGCGGTTAATGTAAGGGGGAAGATTTAAACTGGAATCCCAAAGCAAATGATTTAAGGCAAAAAGTAAAAATTGTTTTTTGCCCAAGTGGAATATTTTTTTGACTATTATGAATATAAAAGTAGTAAAAACATACACAAAAAATTTTGTTCAATACTTCGCGATTTCAATCTTTATCTTATATGGTCACATTTAGAAACACTGGCATGAAGACTGCCCGTCAAAATTTCTTGAAGCTACGAAGTCTCCTAAACTTCATATCCTACACTACTAATATATTTGTGTATAACGTAGCTTTTCTCCTTCCATTAGTCGCGTTGCCCCTCTACCCATAATCAATGTTATCAAACCGCTTGAGCATACATTGTTTATTGGCGATTTATCGAGGCGCCTACAGTGACAAGTGATGATTAATGAATCGCCATGTCCGGTTGAGCGTATCAATTCCGTCTACTTATGCGTTGATCAAATAAACAAATATTTCCTTGCCATAAGATGCCATCATTACAATGTAAACGCCGGCTTTTACACGCTAGTGGCAGGAGTGTGCAACATGAAACGCTTTAGCAAATAATAATATACGCAATTATGTTTATAAATTTACAAAGTTGCCACATGACAGCGATGGCTAAATATATGGTATATGTGGGTAAGTGGTTTTTTAATAACACTGTAGGAAATTTGGAATCAAATGGCACAAGTTTTTTGGATGATTCAGTCAAAGGGGCCAAAAGTAGTCTAACTTTCTCAATTTGCTCTGGGATTAGGATTAAAGGAATCATATTTCACTTTTTCTAGCAACATATACTGAGACTAAGGGATTTTGGATCACTCTGGAACATAAACCATACAATAAATCCAAAAACACATCGAATTTTTTAAAATCGCAGACCATCGTAATCGGTCATTTGACTTGTTCTAAGTCAAATGATTCTGAAAGTTTGATTTGTGTATAATAACTGAAATGCAACTATCTGTTCTTTTTGAAAAATGGTTGGAGTCAAAAATATGTTATAAATCTACACCAATCATATGATCGGTCAGCTAATCGTCTGTTATACTTACCTCGAATGCTCACTGCTGACCGCTAATATATCAAATATTATGGAATTTAAGTTTTCATGTAGTAAAATTAATGAATTTGGACATATTCAATCGTACGGTTACTTTTGACAAAAAAAGCAAAATCAGTCTTTCGGTATAAAATTAGGTTATGATAACATGCCTCGATTTCTCACAAGGAATCTACTTTAAGTTTAATGATCTCAGTATCAGCACAAATGCATGCCACACCAAATCAGCTAAAATCATTTGGGGGTACATGCAGCCTATCCAATATGGGCGGCATTGCAAGGTGGGTATGATAATTTGTCATTTTGTCTTGTAAAATGAGTAAATACATAAGTAAATGCAACGCAGCGAAATGTAATGCTATCGATAAACTTAATTATGCTCGGTAATTGTGGGGCATGCGCAACCTGCATTGAGTAGGTGTAGTGTTACAAGGCACTTTAGGCTGATTTGAAAGCTGTTAGAGGACTACAAGTACAGGAATACAGCTGTATGTGTGTGAGTGCATTGCATTCATATCTTAATGCAACATTATTAATTGCCTTGAAGTGTAAATTTTCAACTTTGTTTGCTGCCTCATATTACAAGCTCTGGCCACACAAGCACACTTACACATATGATTATATTCCCTTATCAGTCTTGCAACAGCTCCTGCCTCATTTATTTCTAAGCAGATAAATTAGAGTATTGGCATATTTAGCTACATACGCTCATTTACAGCTATTTAATATACATATATACATATGTGTATCTAGACGAATACAGTTTTGCATATCACATGCATGTAGTTAAATTACGAAATGACTCATTTGGTATTCACTTTGGCAGCTGCTTTAACTGGCACTTTGCATTAACTCAATTATCTCGCTGGTAATTTCTATATATTTTGCATAAATAATTACCTAGGCAATTGAAAGCAAATACAAGAAATGTATGCGCACTAGCACACATACACACATAATATTTACACACATGCACACAAGCCGATTATATGTGAGAATGTAAGCATTTCCTTTAGTATTTGCAAGTAGTTTCCTGCGATTTTCTAGTGAAATTAATGACAAACTTTCTTCGAAATTAAGTGTGTAATTTTCAGCAAATGAGTTTAATGCGGTTTTCACGCATAAATTATATGGTTTGAAATGATGTTTATTTATTGGCAATTTAATTTGATTTTACATAATATGCGTATATTAAAAATATTGTGCGGAGGTTAAAAATTCCGTTGTTTCATATAATTAAATATTTTTAATGATAGAAATTTAAAAGTCATGATACAAGTATTAAGGGGTGATTAAAATAGATCCAGCCGTAGCTGAGAGTGTACACGAAGACCGTGGAGAGTCGATTTGACGCCGATCACAACAATTCGGACTAACGTATGGAACGACTTGGCGCATTTTTCGTCGAAATCTTAGAACTCGAGCCTCGATTTATTTAAATAACACTACATAATTTCACGTTTTGGTCCAGTCGATTGGCCATCAATATCGTGTGATATCACACCGTTGGACTTTTTCATGTGGGGATATATAAAGTCTAGAGTTCAGGTCTTGAAACAAAACATGACGCGTGTCATTCGCCAGTTACCAGTCGAAATGCTCGAACGAGTTATCGAAAATTGGACTCAACGGATGGACCATCTGAGACGTAGCCGCGGACAGAATTTGAAAGATTTTAAGGTTCGATGTTTTTTCCTTAAAAAGTAAGGAACCTTGAAATGGATAGACCTTAATAATGGCATAGAAATCAAATTCCCTAAGAAGAGTTAAAACTTTATGTACCGCTTGTTCGATTCTTCAAATATGAATGGTATATGAATATAGTGCTTTTGGAAAACATTACTTATTACCAAATTATGGTTAAAATAGGATATTCTTTTAACTTGTATATTCAAAAATTTGAAAGAGAGAGAGATAGCTCCTATATAAATACATATTTTAGTCGATGGAAGAATAAAAAAGGTTTTTTCGTTTTTACTTTTCTTGCTCTCGGTTTGCCACGATATTCGGCCGTTCGATCTTCTCTTTCCGAGTCAAGACTCATCGCATACGCTTCAGGATATCCTGGTAGATGGAAAGCATTGTTTCACAAACGTTAACACTACCCTGGTTTTTCGAAAAAATTTAGTGATTTTGTAACCGTGGTTTCACTTTCCTTAGGCCCAAGTGATCTGTGTGTTGTGTTAGAAAATTCTGAACGTTTCGGCATTAGAAACTTATTTCCGCACACAAAATTTAATGGCCGTTTACTAAATATTACTTTGATGTGACATTTGGCATAAATATCACTGACAGCCCTTCATCTTCTTGTTTACTGGCGTAGGTACCGCTTACGTGTTATGTCAACGGAGTTGAGGTTTTCCTCTTCCTAGAAAACGAAAAAGAATTGTAAAACGTCCACAAAGGATTTTTCTTGTAACGCCGACTCATGTCATTGTCCATCCCTCCGCACTTTGCTTTTCAATTACCTTCTCAGTCCACAGTAACATTATTTGGCAAGAGTGAATCTGCGTTGGACTTCAATGCCGATATTGTTGCTGGTGTTGAAGCTGATTCCAAGGAAGGTGAAGTTATCTACGACCTCAAAGTTATGACTTTCAACAGTGACGTGCTGGCCAAGTCGAAAGCGATGAGTGTTTGTTTCAGAACAGGAGATATTTCGTCTTGTCCAGAAGCAGAGCTTAAAGTGAGAGCTTAGAGGTGCTTAAACCCCTGTGAGTTGAGCAACTCATTCTCTCTAATTCGACGTTAAGGTTTTACATAGGTTTCACGGATTCAAAAAAAATATATATTTTTATGTTGTCTCATTTAATTTTATAATATCTTCAGAATTTTGTCCTGAATTGTCATGTTGATCCGAGTAATAGTTTTGGAAATACAGCTTTGAAAAGTTGCGCACTAGCGATCGGTTGTATAGTCAATTATGTTAAAACTTTAAAGGTGTTTTCAAAATTGTTTCAAAGTCGGTTTTTAATATTTGTCGCGAACTACCCAACCGATCTAAATAAAATTTTACACAGGACTTCGAGATGTAAGTTATAAATTCTTAAACGAAGCATTTATTTTTTGTTCAGTTACAACTATTTAAACAAAAAAAAAAAAAATATCGTTTTCATTAGAATTTTTTATTTTTTCTTAGTACACTAGCTCGTTTATGGTTCTAATCAAAACGTGTTTTACTTTCGATCATCTTGTAAGAAGCTATCCTGTCAACGCGGAGGCAACTTTGGGCTGAGGTGATGCTGAAAATAATGTCGTAATACTTGAGTTTTCAATATTTTCCTGGAAAATTTTACGAAATATTTGTTAAATATGTATCTTTAGAATAAAAAATGTTGAATAAAACAAATCATTTGTTATATAAAAATAAATTATTGCTAAGCGGCTGTTTTTTTTCCGAGGAAAAGCATGTAACCCTTTAAGGGAGGATATATATTTATTGACTCCAACTTGTAGAAAATGGTTTGCTGCTGAAATTCTATTGATCTTGTAAAATTCGGTAAAATCAAATATCTAACTGAGAATAAATTATTTTTAGTCTAAAAAATTATGTAAGTAATAAGTGGTCTATATGATACTTGGCGCAGACAGCCTCTCAAATCTCTAATTTGCCATAAAAATTACATCGCTCCCGTAACTCTTACATATACCATAAGCATATACTATACGTATTTGTTTGCCTATACTCATGGAAGATCCTTTCATGCGAAGCATTATTAGCATTTAAGCTACTGGCGCTTTATGAGCAGTCATGAGAAAAGGCGCACCAAACAATGACAATGGAAAAAATAACAAAAAAAAACTATACCATAATATTACATTAAAAAAAAAATACAGAAAAAATCTCACGTACGAAAAGACTTGCAAATTTATTTGTTTGCAAAACAAATTTTCCGCACGGTAAATTTTTATTGACAATTAAATTTAGCAGACAAACCACAGTAAAAATGAAATGCAAACAAGCAGAGAAATGCAAATATATATAAATACGTATATATATGATGTAGATATGAGTGCTACAATCTCACATATTGCATTATAAATATGTAAAAGTACGTGTGTGATTCTTCACTGGCTCATAAGGATTCATAAGCAACCGACAAAACTTGGGTGGCTGTTGATAGATAAACTATAAAAGCTGGGTAAGGAGTAGCTACTGTAAAATAACGAAGCAGAAAAATGAATTTGTTGAAAAATATGCTGCGAGACATTGAGGAAACCGCAAATGAGACAGACACACATACACACACATATGTATGTAGCAAATGCAAAAAAATGCAAATTTGAAGATCATAAAAAAATTCGAAATTAAAAAAGAACATTAAAAATCCGCAAACATATGAGTTATGCAGGCTTCAAATGCCGCAGGATATACGAAACACGCAAAAGGATGCATAAATTTGTACAACAACTACGACTCTGAACACTGAAGCAACATCTTAAGGGTGCAATGGGTGCTGCGAGCAACTCTAGCGCTTAGCTGCGCTTGCACTTGCGGAGAGAAGAAACAGCAACAGTAAAAAATACATATATAAATATTTTAATATTAATAATAAAACCGCATTTGACGTTTCCTCCTTGGCCATTAAAAAATATGAAAAATTGCCAAAATACTGTGCAACCCAAAAAAAGGCAAATAAATTACGCCGACAGCTATAAAAATATCTTGCCATATTTATGTATGTTTGTGTGTTCGCATTTGTTGATATGCCAAGAAATCAAATTCGAGCATTCATTCAACTGACAGTTTCGCCAAAGGATATTTATGTTGCTCATACATACATATATACATACATACAACAGAACATATTTCGGTAGTCTTTGCCTTTTTGATTCTTCTTCATTTATTTATTTTTTTCAAGTTGTCGTGCTCATTTGAGTGTAAAATATGCTAATTCTTGTTTTGATTTCCACTTAAAGAAATTAATTTTTTAAGAAACTCATGCAAGCCATTAAATATCTGAAGATTTCTGGACTTCATCCAGCATTTTATGAGATTTCTAAGTAAAGGGTTATTGATGGAATGGTAAATATTTATTCATGTATATAGAATTTTACACTTCATAACACTTTATTACATTTCACTGTAACTATATTTTTAATTTCAATTTATTGAAAAGTCAAAAAATTATACCAGAAAAAGAAAACAGCCTAATCTTAGCCTTACTCTTACTTTTAACCAAGTTCTGCAAGACTTCATTGACAGTCGTCGTCTATCTCAAGACTATCGCAGTCAGTATTTAGCCATTCGATTTTTTTACTTTCGCATCATGCCTCTAATAAGTTTAATTTATATACATATCTCTTGAACCACTAAAGTTATACCGACCAAATTTGCTGCCAGTGTGATGACCCCTACCTCTAATTTAACGGTTTTGTTAAAACTACAAAAAGTTCGATAACTCGTATTACATAAATACGCCAGACATTTGACATTTCACAGCCAAGGTGGTATGGAAGAGATTGTAGTAAAATTAATTAATTTGCTTGGAAATAAAAATAAATTCTGTTGCTGCCCTCAAGAGTACGAATAGAACAAATTGTCAGCCAATTATTGAATTAAAATTTTCAATTATATATCTTCATGCGTCTTATGCTTAGTTCTTAACCTCAATATTCGACAGTATTGAGTCAAATGTAATAAATAGAGGTTTTTTTGTGAAATAACCTTACATCTAGTCAGAAACGGTATCACATAAATCACTGACCCTAAGTGAAGTGAGTAACAGTGAAGGGTTGTTGCCCTCGCTAAAGGAAAGGGTTATGGCTTGGCTAAAACTAAACCCGAAAGGATTGTTGTTCTAGCTAAAGGTAAAGACTAACCTCTAGAAAACTTGTTGACGCCGCTCAAGGATACATATTTTAACAAATGAAACTCAGATCAACTGGGGACCGACTCACAGGATTGAGAAGGTTGTTTTCATAACTACCTACTCCATTGCCTTCCCGGTTATAATGCAAACAGTTAGATTTCAGCTTAAGAAAATTGCTTTTTGTCATTGAAAGTTTAGCTGTTTCCTAAATTCATATCTTGAAATTCTGTATAACTTGAAAAAGTTTCCATAATCAAAATCATTGTGCGCAACTGAAAATTTCTTCAAATTGTACCAAATTCCTTAGAAAATGTAGCTGCAGTAATTGGCCCATTGAATATGGCATTCATCACTTAGTGGTCTTCTCATATAAACACTTTATTTTTTAATTGCACACAAATTGTTTTATATCTTTTTTTATTACTTTTATGAAAATTTCCTTGTACTCATTTACAACAGTAGCCATCCATCTTTTGCCACAAACAGCTACATTGATTGTGATTAAGTGCATGAAATTAGAAAAATCTTGATAAAAATTAAACATACATCAAATGAGAAATGCTCCAACCACAAACTGACCAACAGATTTCGAAATATACGAAAAACATATTGAAGAAAAAAAGAAGCTAGCGAAAAAATGGGCGTCAACAAAGGCAGTGGCATTTAAACAATCATTCAAGCAACTAAACAACCAAAATGATGGTCAATTGCGGCAAACTGATGCTCGGCACTGATTAAAATATGTTACCGAAGTGAGGTGAAGATAAATGTGCCGAGAAAAATGCCACGTAAGAGTAGCTGTTATATAGCGCAGCCAGAGGTTATAAACTTCGAAGCGGCGATCAATCTCACTACAAATTAGGTGCAACAACAAAGAGTGGGCTTGAGTAGAGAAACAAATAGTTCAAATACCAACACGTACAAGCAGAGTGGGCAGTAAAATACACATAAAAACTAATAAAATGTAAGAAGTTCAAAAAATCAAATGAAATCAGTTATCGGCTGTGCTTTTACATGAAAGCCAATGTTGAACATAACTTTTATTGCGCCCCGAAATCCCGAAAAAAGCTACAAAGTAAAATAAGACACCAAAAATGTTTAACAATTACAACAAATGAGCTGGAATTCCAATGAAAAGCAGCAGTGAATGAAACAGCAGCGCATTTTACAACTCCAAAACTTCGGTCCAGCATTTGCCCGCGAGACAAGTGACCACGGCTAATAAATTACTCAATTCAACGCCACTCACAAATGGCTGATGGGCCACTTTTATTGCCGCAAGCCAGATCTTACGATAAACAAATATATACTTGTATAAGTGTAAAAATTCATAGTTATATCTTCATAGCACCTTTTTTCTGTATACTGAAGATGGATGAGCCTGAGGATTGACCACTTCATACCGCCAAGCGTTGGCAGTTGTTGGCCAAAAGGGTTAATAAACAAACAATAAAAGCAGACACAACTATTCAACAATACAACAAATGTCCAATGTAGATCAGATGTATGATCAGTTGATGATCACTTTAACGATCAGTAGTTGGAGGGAAAAAGAAAACACGCTTGTCTCTCAAATAGCCGAGGAGGCTTTGTGGTTTATCGCTTTTTTCGTAATTTCATTTCTAATGGCGGTTAAGCGTATGTATATTATTTATGAATTTTTACATATACATGTGTAGCGCTTTGTGCACACTATTATGCTCATTAATAATGAGAATTTAAAATGCTATAAACTCATTTTTTAAAACATTTTCTTTAGCATTTAAAATTCATTATGAATTTTATCTTGGAATTTTGTATTCGTTGATCTATTTAGCTATTTTTACGATTCTTGGAAGAGTGGTATGTTTAGCCCTAATTTTTATAAGCTTTATTACGTCCATTACGCTTCTTTTTTACTAAAGCGGGCTAAAAGTAAGTAAGACTTTCGAGTGAAAATTCATTCGTAAAAGTCATTAATCGAAATCTTTTTTTCTAAGTTGATATGACTGTCTGTGACATTTGTTCATTAAAATAATCATTAGTGTTTAGTATAGGAAGAGAGAATTTATTTCGCAAAGAAGTTTTCTTAAATTTGTTGTGCGGAATCAAATTTCTGAAACCGAAACGTTCAGAATGTTTGAAAAGACCTTCGGTGATAATTATTAGTGGCGAGCAGGTGCTTTTGATTGGTACAAATTATTTAAAGAGGGTCGAGAACGCGTTGACGACGAACCACGTCTAGGACGGCTATCAACATCAAGATATGATCAACACGTCAATAAAATAAAGGAATCGGTGATTGAGAATCGACGATTAGTACTCAGAAATCTTACTGGCATCGTTGGAACATCGGAAGGAACAGAGAAAAAAATTTTTAAAGATCATTTGGGTCTAGGAAAAGTGAAAGCACGATTGGTTCCAAAATCACTAAATTTTTTCGAAAAATAACGTCACGTTGACTTTTCCGAAATAATGCTTTCCGACTACCAGGTCGTCATTAAACGTATTAATACTGGCGATGAGACTTGGATCCCGGAAACACACGATCAATTGACCGAATATCGTGGCAAAAGGTGAGCCCAAGCTTAAAAAGACGTCAAAGCCGGTGAAAAATTAAGGTGTGGTGCCCTCCGAATTTCTTCCGTCGTTTGCATGAAGCTATTCGTAAAAATCTTGGATGGTATACAGCACTGATTCTTCGTTTTCTCGTAGTATATAGAGGATGCACGTTTTTCTTGTAGCCGGCAATGAAAATGGTTAATAGTTTGGGAGAAAAGCATAAGGTGGGAATATATAAAATTTGCTTGAGAAGCTCAATTTACAAAAAATATTAAATGGGTTCACATAAGGCTTATATATACTTATATTACACATAGCGAATACGCGAGCTTTTATACAAATATTTCGTATGAATTGGAAGGTTTGAATTTACTTCCTTATGTAATCTATTTCACGTCGTTTTTAAGAAAATTTGGTGAACCAGAATATAAAAAAATGGGTAGTCGCGGAGCACAGGTGCTTGATATGTATCCAGAATGTAGAAAATTAAATAGTTGCTGAGCACGGAGACTTGATATGGAAAGGACTATTGCTTTTCCACTAATAGTACCATAGTTCAAAGTGTTCGTAACTGGCGTTAATTACGTATGGTATTGTATTTGGCTTTAAATATGTTATCTGTAGGTTTGTTTCAGCAATCCAAAGAGAAAGGGGACGTGTAATAAACTTTATGAACTAGGTAAATTTCCGGTGAAATTTAATACCATATGACAGTAGGTTAGTCTTAAAGGGTTTGTCCGGAAAGTAATAAGACAGAGTCGATTTAAAATAAAATATTGAACCAATCGTTACAATTCTTTAAAAAATTTCAAAATAGGCTCCTTCAGAGCCGATTCAGCGCTACCAGCGCGATTTCTAAGCATTGAAGGCGTCACGGAAGGCATTATCCGGAATAGCCTTGGGAGCCGACTAGGGCGGCTGCTGGAAACACAACACTTCTTGCGAAAGCAATATCTGGGTAAGCCTGTTTGATTATATCAAATGTCTCTGTTGCAGATTTACCGAGTTTCACACAGATTTAATCGCGTACTCTGCTGTAACGAACGCTGTATTTTAGGCTTGCATCTCTTACAGAAACACGTCGCGAGGAAATGTTTGTGCTGACTCTCCAGGTGCTTGGAGGCAACTGACCAGCCGCTCGTTCGTTAGCTAGGAACGACCTCTATTGAATTCAGCGCACGCTCCGAAGTACAGTCGCGGCGGAGGAAAATCAGTCGTATTCCGGGCAAACCCTTTATGATTTTTGTTGGACGAAAAATTTATTTCATATCGTACAGGAACTTCTTTGGTAATAAATCTGTGTGAAAAAATATGTTTTCTACTATTTTAGTTTTTAGCATCTCTTGAGATTATCAAACAAATGGTAGTCAGGTGTTAAAGCTGTTATGAGAAATCTTTTCACATACACTATGACCGAACTTGATTTGATTTTCAAATAAAATACTAAAAAATAAAAAGAGAATATTTTTAGTCATATTGACTGTTCGTTTATGTATCAAGATGCTTATACTTGCATGTACTTCCTTTTAATTATTTGAAAAACATATTCACTCTATATCGGAAAGGCGAATAGGTATAAACATGAATGCCGTGTACCACAAATATCTAAGGCTATATGATGTTCTTGGTATAAAATATAGGAGTCTAGATAGATATGCTTGGTGGTCATTTAGTTGCTGTTTTCGCAGTTCTTTCTTGATAGTAGATCCAATATTAGAGTTCGAAGTGGTTAACGACATAACTTACATAGAAGCGTTTCATTAGCGAAAAAGGAGGTTAGGTTATAGAGAACCAGATTCTATTGGGAAAATAGATTCCTATACGATAATTCTCTATAGAATTTGATTCTGTGTAATTACAGAACGAATTATTCTCGACTCGACTGGTCACGGCTTGTGTAATTTAAGGGTCTGTCTTTTACTTTATAGACAATAAGCGTGTTTATTTGGAAAGAATTTCGGACGTAACAAGACCTTTGCTATTTTAGATGAAAAATAGAGTTTGTGATTTGATTTACTCTGTGGAGTGTAAAGTCTATGTTTCAACAGTTTGATTAATATTTAAACTAGTAGATAGTGAAAACGTAGACTGCGATTTATTAAGATCACTTGTCTATGCTTACATTCGCAGTAATGGGGAAGGCAATGCTTTACTTGGTTTAACATATATTTTAGGCTTATCAACAAAGAATTTTTCACTTTGTTTGATGGCGTGTGACTCGAAAGAAAGGCGACTTTTTTTTCTTTGGAAATTATAAGAAAGCCAGTTGAAGTTGAAAAATCAGTAGTATCTTTTTTTATTTTCTTTTTTCGACTATTCTACAAGAAAGGCATCTAAATATTGCTTTATAATGTGAAGTCTTCGAAATTTCCAAGAATTTTTTCAGAAGAGTAGCTTTGAAATATGTTCACAAAAAGGTTTAAATGCTAAACATAAAATATCATTTTACATTTTGAAAGATACATATACAAATATTTTAATGATAACTTCTTGTAATCTTTCACAAATATTTCAAAGGAGATGAGAATATAGGGTCTGAAGCACATTCACATAATTAATTAAAACGTTTATGTGAAGACAAAACGGTCATTTGAAAGCCATCACATTTCAATTTAAGCGAAATTAGTTGTCATAAAATGAACATGAGCGCCAGATTTTCGGAAAAACGTAAACGAGAACATCAAACCAAAACAAAGAGGATAGATTGAAAGACAAAAAAAAAGTGGCAACTGATTGAGGTGAGGAGATTTTCTTATAATAACTATAAAAATAGATGTAAAAGTACGTAAAATATCAAAATGATTCTTTAAAAACTAACATCTTCCAAATAGAAAGGAGTTAATTAAAGTCATTAAACGAGTGAACGTACAACGGACATCATAACAACGCCATTTGGACACAATAATAATAAAAGTGGCATCGTCAAACAAAAAAAAAAAAATGTCTGTTAAACAAAAAATCAAATGAAAAATACGTGGAATAATAATAATTGCAGTGGCCACCAAGGCAACAAACAAACACACATGCAAGCAAATGCAGCCACATATCAGTAACAAAAATGATGCCACCAAAGATTTGAGTTGCTGCAATGCTGAACGCTCTGGGTGTCATAAAAATGCATTACGGGGCGTTGAGAATGCGTTAAGCGGCAGGGCTTTAACACCAACACACATGCAACACGTTGCAGACAGCAAAAAAAAGGCTGCGTTGTAGCGGCGGTGGCTGCACAGACACGCTGCTGATGAAGATGAAAAACCGCAGTGATAAGTCACTTTAATTGGCTACAAGTGCGAGCGCGCATTTTTATGGTTAAATCATAAAAGGAGGAAAATTGTTCATGCCAAAATAAAAATATATAAAATAAAACAAAATTACTAAAATTATAAAACAAACGTAATAAGCACAAAAATAAAGTTATGTGTAAGGGATCTTAGATCGTTAAAATCATGGCGGCGTCTGTGAAAAAAAACGAAACGATTTGGATGAACATGTCAGTAGTTTAGACGTTATATTCAATTAAATGGCTTAATGCACACATTCTCAAAATTTATATTCCTGAAAATATTTAAAGTGATCTGAGTTCGAAATGTTTCCATAGCTCAAAAAAAAAAACAGAGAAAAAATTGAAAATCTACGACTACTCAAATCATATAACAGACGGTCTTCATAAAATTTCTGGTAATACGCTCTCCGGAAATCTCTAGCTCTGTAGAATACTAATAAAACGGGAAATAATACTTCAGATTTGATCTTCAGAAAAGTTCAATATTTTTCTGACTGATACAGTGGGAAGATGTCGACCAATAGCGTTGGCCACGATGATGACAAATATGTACTAATGGTTTTGGATGTCCTTTTTTCAACTCAACCGACAACCGCAACCTTTTAGACAACTTTCACACCAAACGGAAAATGTGGGAATGAGCAAATGGAATTTTTGCCGTTTAAATTTCTGTGAATGCATTATACTAAATATATTTAAAAATTGCTAAGATGGACAATTCTACTAAAAATTTAATTTAAACGGTATATCTAGTACATACATTTAATCTATAGTATTTGCTAAACGAACGAAAAATTTTGAAAAGCTTGCAGAAGCTCCTATCCAGAATGAAGATGAAAAGTGTGATATACGCGTATCTATATTTTTCCCTCAATATTTGTTGCCTAGCGGAAAACTTATTGAAAATACACTGAGTCTCCGATTAAATAAAAATTTTAAGGTTAAGCGCAAAAAAAATGATCCACGTTTATGTTTAGTAAAAAGATGAACTGATACTAACGGGCGATCCAAGTGGAAGCACTTTTAGCATAATAGCATTTTTTTGACAGATTACGTGAGAGTAGTGCCCAGCTGTCGTGTCATTTTTGTTCAATATGTTTTCACTGTGTGTCTGTAAAGAATGTGTTTCGCGCGCTTCGCTCAACTTAAGGTCAACATCATTGGTCCACTGAGCATACTATTCACAACAGCTCACTCATATTGAGACCCAGCATTCATTTTTGGATAATATCAGACGGAATAGATCACGTGCAGCGCGCAGTGGAGAAAATATAGCAGCCGTAACTGAGAGTGTATGCGAAGAACGCGGAGAGTTGATTTGGCGTCTTTCGAAGCATCTCGAACTAACGTATGGAACGACTTGGCGCATTTTACGTCGAGGTCTTAAATTGAAAATGTACAAAATACAGCTTGTGCAGGAACTGAAACCGCGATATCGCTTTGCTCTATGGGCTCTTGAAAAGTTCTAAGAATATCCGACATTTTTAAGCCAAATTTTGTTCAGCCATGAACACCAATAGGGTATGTAAACAGCAAAATTGCCGCATTTGGGGCGAAGAGAAACCTGAAGAAATTCAAGAGCTGTCACATCATCAAGGAAAACAGCAGTTTGGTGTGGTTTGTGGGGTTGTGGAATCATCGGTCCTTATTTTTTCAAAAATGTTGCCGGTGAGAACGTAATCGTCAATGGCGACCGTTATCGCGACTTGTATGGTATCACACCGTTAGACTCTTTCTTGTGAGGATATGTAAACTATAAAGTCTACGCGGACAATCCTACTTTGATTTCTTGAAGCAAAACATCACGCGTGTCATTCGTCAGTTACCAGTCGAGCTATCAAAAATTGTACTGAACAGTTGGACCATCTGAGGCTTAGCCGCGGCCAACATTTTAATCTTCAAAAAATAAATATTCCTCGTTAAATTTTAAGTTTCTATGTTTTTTATTTAAAAAAGTAGGGAACCTAAAAATGGATTATCTTTTATAAAGATTGGAGATAAAAAAGCTAAAATGAAACTTATTTAGGTATAAGGTATTGCCACTGAAGTGTTTACTTTGAGTTTTTTAACGTTGAGAGTTCTTTCATTATACAAGTGATCAGATAAGACATGGACATTAGTCTATCTTTATAAATGACTGAACAATTTCTCATAACAAGTGCATATTAGTTTTTATTGAACTCATTTTTAAAAAATAACTTCGATAAACAAAAATAAGTAATATTCATGATGTTTTCTCTGATTTCTTTGGTGTGTGTCAAAATTGTGTTAATTGTAAAAAATAACAATAAATGTTCATGAAAATGGGGAGTTATTTTTGAATCTAATCCCTGGTTGTTGACAACTTGAAGTTTTGGCTTTTGTAATTAGTACGCAAAATTCCAAAATGTTTAAACCATAATATATTCCGAACTTCTTGATTTTAGTTGGTAGAATGATCAATTTCTAACAATTACGATACCAATGTATAGCTAATATAGTCGAATTGTTGAAATAACAACTATTGCCAACTTAGTAAGTCTACCAACATGGATGAATTGTGAAGGAGTGAGTGCTGCTGTAACATACTGTAAGTCATTTCTAATATATAAATTATATAAAGAGGGAAGGTAGACAAAATGAAGTGTTTTTCAAGAGCGGTACAAAAGTTTTTTTTTTTTAATAAAACAAAAACGGTTTAGAATATCAATGAAATTCTTTATGCTTGTGAAAATACATTTGATGCTATTATTTATGGATTTCGATTTTTTTTGCATGGCCATCACGAGCACGCTTGCTGACGCTGAACCCAATTTTTGACGGTTCTCAAGCAAAAATCGGCGGATACTGCTGCAATTTAACGTTCGATATTCGTA
Organism: Bactrocera zonata; assembly: GCA_037783105.1. Lineage (NCBI taxonomy): Eukaryota > Metazoa > Arthropoda > Insecta > Diptera > Tephritidae > Bactrocera > Bactrocera zonata. The sequence goes on along the minus strand of JBAWJQ010000005.1, from coordinate 10,248 downwards.
CGAAGTTCATAAATCGGCGCTGACTTGTTGGCATAGACCCACAAAAAATGGTCTAACGTAGGCAAATCGCACGACCGAAGCGGTCAATTGACTGGGCCATTTCGTAAGACAACTCGTTCGCCATACTTGGTTTTCAATAAATCAATTGTGACATTCGCTGTGTGGCTTGTGGCGCCGTTCTATTGGAACCACACATTATAAAAGTCCATATCATCCGATTCGGGCCAAATATATTCGGTTATCATTGAGCGGTAGCAATTCCCATTTATAGTAACGTGCCGGTCTTGGTCATCACGGAAGAAGTACGGAACGATCCAATTCCTCCACCGGTTCATAAACCGCACTAAACCGTAATATTTTCGGGATACAATGGTGACTCATAAGGTATGTACAAATATGCTTCCACAGGAATAAAAAATTTCATTGGTATCGCAAAACGTTTTATTTAAAAAAAAACTTTTGTAGCTCTCTGTATAATTTCGACTTTTTGTTGGATCGTATATCTTTCCATGGTGAAATGGCAAACCTTACTGAGGAGAAATGCCAAATAAGAGTACGGGAGGCGAGTGTATTAAAGAGAGATCAATTTAAGGTTAGGCAGTTCAATAAGAGCACGGACATCTAAACCGAAAGGATAAGTAAAGCGAGATTAAGGTATCCCCAGTACTTTGTGAGCACCAAAAGAATAATAAATTAATTTTGTCTGTCCGAAAATTCCAAGAACTGGTATTGCACTAGAAATTATACATTGGAAAAAAAATATGTATTTATAATATAGTTTTTCCTTTTTTTCATATTCCAGCTTTAACAGAACCCAGTCCAATATGTGGAAGATATCCAGAGATTTTTCTGGCTCAAAGAAGAAAGCAAAAGCTCCATTTATCAATTTTCTTTCGACAAGATTCATCTTGCCACATATATGTACTTGTATTGGGATTTTAATAGGATATTGTCGAGCAGGCAATCAATTTAAAAATATTTCAAAGCTACATATCTGGTGGTGGACACATTTTCTCACTTTCTCCTCGACTTTCTAGATATCGTTATACTGAGATTTAAACTTCTTGAATGTCATTACTTCGTTGAACAGATGAGTTTTACGTTTTGAGATTGGCTCAAAGCCCTTTTATTGGGGCATGGGTACCTCTTGATTCATATCTACGATTATCGTCATCACAAATGTCTGGTGTTTACGCTGACCAGAACCTATCTTAACCATTCCAATAGAGTTTTAGAGGAAATCAAGGGCTTCGTTCTATATTTTTCCACTTCCAAATTAATAGACCAAAATATATCCGCATTCATGTCTATCTTAAAAAAATAAACCACTATCATATTTAAAACCAATGGTTATATGTGATTACGCTTACAATACGAACTTTCTCTGCATATTTACCATTGTTCATTTGGACACTTGATTGGACCAAGAGCAAGTGAAGTGACATGTGGCACGAGTGATGCGATTAAAAAGATAAAAAAATATTTTCAGGGTACTTTTCCCTGTAAGATCTAAAAGTACAGTACTTTTTTATGATTTCAAGAATCATTTCAAGATTTCACTCAAAATGCAATTAAAAATTAGAGTACACAAGTACTTAGTAGACATGTACATAAAGAAATGAAGATGAAATCATAAAACCAAATAAACAATCAAAAAGCCAAATGCAACGCAGTGTAATGTTATGAGGTGGAGAAGAGGAGTGCGCGGAGCGAAAAAGTCGTAGTTGCAGTATACGAGAAATAAATGATAACAATCAGAGAGGCAGTCAAGCAATGGAGCAACAGCTGGGGGCCTCCTACTGATGCTGCTACTTTTATTATTTGTTTTTGTTGTAGCTACTGAAGCTAGTGCTACCGAAAGCACATCTGGCTGCTCTGAGCTGATAGCATACGCTGACAATGATGATGATGTTGCACATGTTGTGACGCGGCAATTTGAAGTTTTATTTACATTTTCATAATTGCACTTGTGGCACGAGACAAGCCAAAGCACAAAATCATCCTCAACGACATAATGAAACCGTAATAATAGTGAATATATAAAAAATAGCAACAACAACAATAAAGTCCCATAATAATAACTAAACATAATAAATAAAGTAAGACGAAGCAAAGTGGCACAACGCGTAGGTTGCAACAACAGCTGTATATGAACATAAGCATCATTTGTGGCGGCTGCAGATCGTCGGAATAAATTGTGGCAATGACAGTGGCAGTGGGCACGCGCAAGAGCAACCAACTTACGCAGCAGTTGCAAGTGTGATGCTTAGGCGTGCAGAAGATGCGCAACATGGGCAACATATTGCATGCCTTGGCATTGCATGGCATGGATGACATGGCACGTGGGGCGAACAAATAGACAACAAACAAGCTAAAACACTCATAACTGCCACCTATGCAACGTATGCTCAAGTGCATGCACACCAAGTGGGCAGCAGCAGCAGCTTTGACGACGTGTGGCACGATCGCACTTTGTCGTCTGAAAATAGCAGCAGCCAGCACTATTATGCTTGTGCCACTGCCATATTGCATGCACGAGTCGATTGCCGGCAGTTCGCCTGCCAGCTTCAATCATAATTTCTGCGTCATTAATGGCTTTTGGAAAAATATTCTAAAATAATGCACGTATTTATTTATTTTCACACACACACAGTTATGTTTGCGCGTATATGTGTGTGCGTTGTTGCACATTTGCGCGCAATTTATGCGCTCTGTTCGCGTTCATGTTTCTATTAGCCATGAGTTTGTCACTGATGTGTTCAGATTGTTGTTGTTGTAATAGCAGGGTTTTTGTTATTGTTATTTTGCTATATTCCGTCAGTTGCCATATGTGTCTCTTGTCATATTGATCGGTCTGTTTTAGCAACCTCGCCGTGGTATGAGCTCCAGCCAACTATCTGCGGCATCTGAAATGTCAACGTGTGGCAAGCAGAAAATCGTTATGCGGCGACATTCACTTTAACATACATATAGTACATACAGAGATATGTAAACTTATGTTTCTTCTTTTTTTTTCGACGATGCATTTGTTATTTGTTTGACTACTTACCGTCTCGTTTGTGCCACTGTTTGATTGTCAAGGTGAACTGCTTGGCAATTGTGCCTTGAGGAAAATAAGGCCTCGCAAGTTTTACACGGTAAAAAACATTTTTTAATATTTTTTCTGGAAAGTGAGCATAATAAATACATACATATAGTATACATATGTCTCAAGACAAAAATTTAGCTAGATAGTTTTTCGGTGCAACGATATGCTGGGAAGAGTCAAAATTCTACACATAAATCTGTTTAATAAACTCACCACATAATTAAATTGAAACCCACGATATAAAATGAAAGCTACGAAGAAAACATTCACAATGATCCTGAAATGGTGTTTGAGTGGAAGGATCTTCGAATAAGAAGAAAGCATTAAGTTCAGATGCATTGAAACTATAGAATCCATCTCTATTGCATTTCTTTTATGTAGTATAAACGGGTAAAAAATATATTCAATTTGGATTGGTTTGGGCTGTTTACAAGGTCTGTCGCAAAAGAAAGAGAACTTTTTAAATATAACTGTTTCTGGTGGCGCCACCTATTGGTGGGTATATGATATAAAAAGTTTGATCTCTTGTTGACATTTCGTAAAAATTTTAAGACAATTGGATAACTACAATCGATGTTATCGATTAAAAAGTGACAGCAGCTTTTTGTCATCGGTCGTAAAATGCATTTTGAACAAAAAGCATATATTAAATTTTGTTTTAAACTTGGGAAAACCTTTACTGAAACATTTCAAATGAGGAAAAAAGTTTATGGTGATCAGTGCCTATCCCGTAGTAATGTGCATGAGTGGTTTAAGCGATTCCAAGAAGGTCATGAGGACCTCTGTGACGATCAGAAGTCACCGAAAAAAGTCGTCTTCAGAAGTCAAAAATAAAGAGAATGCTGATTTGTTTTTACGATTCCGAGGGTATTGTACACTGAGATTTCGTCCCACCTGACCAAACGATTAACGCTGTGTTTTACCTTGGTGGTATGAAGCGTCTTTTGTTACGCATTCGTCGTGCTCGACAACAATACCGTGAAGCAGGCTCCTGGCGCCTGTTGCACGATAATGCGCCGTGTCATCGGTCGACGCTTGTCACTGATTTTTTGACAAAAAACTCCATATTAACCATTAATCACTCACCCTACTCACCTGTTCTGTCACCCTGTGATTTTTACCTATTTGGAAAACTTCATTTGCCCATGAAGGGACACTGGTTTCAGGACATTTCAGCTATCTAAAAGGCGACGACCGATATTCTCAAGAGCATTCCGAAAAATGACCTTAAACACTCATTTGAAATGCTAATTGACCGGGCTAAACGCTGTATCGAAGACCAAGGAAACTACTTTGAATAAAAAATATAACTTTTAAAAAACATTCATTTTTTTTAACAGTCCTGTTTCTTTTGCGACAAACCTTGTATAATGCAGCTACATGCTAAAGTAATCTAATGCAAATAATTAGTTTTTGTAAGTTTAAATAAGAAGATATTAATGTTAAAATTTTCAGGAAAGAATTTATTCAAATTTGGTTAAATTACCGCCATGTTATTATACCAAGCCTCAAGAGGAAAGAATCTAGTTCTTTTTGATTCTTGGGTGTCCACTTATTTCCTTATAACCGGCAACAGATTTTAGCAAGGACTTTAGTCCGGGCTGCTCCCATGTTATATCAACTACTTTATTCTCTTTTCAGCCATTAAATTGCGAACCTGTAAACTAAAACTAGAGAAATTATAGGAATTTTTACTAAGAGACGACGTCGCTTTAATGCTGATATTGTTCTCACTGCAGGTATTAAATTTAGTTCCAGGATTTTTGTGTAGGTTTTACCGTTGCGTCTTCATTCAATTAAGGGGGTATTCTACTCTAGAAATCAAATTTTGGGCAGTTTTTTGAATTTTATTTAAAAAAAAAACCAAAAATACATTTGCTATAGATTTTTATGGTGTTTTTATTGATATCTTAGGAATACAGACAAAAAATTTTACAAAAAAATATTAAAAAATGAAATAATTAGAGGTGGGGGAGAGAGACAGGTGTAAAAAAATGGCGCATCCTGGTGACATTGATCCTGACTCTCCTTGTGGTCTGAAAAAAAAAATCAAACGAAATTCTTAATCAGTAAGGCTGCTGTTATAGTCCGGGAACACGAAAATTTTTTTTTTGAAAAATGGCGACTGCCTGAAAATAAAAATCATTTTTTACCTTTTTTTTTGAAATTCCTGAATTTTTTTAAAATATTAAAAACAAAAATTTTGACACCATGCTGGTAGGAACGATAAAGGATTATATAAAGAATGTTCACACAAAATTTCAAGTAAATCGGTTGTATAGAACTTGAGATAATGCCGGTACCGTGTGGAAAAAGTAGTTTCGAGAAAAACGCGTTTAAAGTTTAGGAGACAATTCTAGTGAACACGGACGCCACCTCACAAAATCGGCTGTATCTCCGAAAATAAGTCGAATTTTGAAAAACCCTTCCAAGGTCATATTTTTGAAAGTCTAAACTTTAAATATATGAAAAAAATCGATTTTTTCAAAATTCTAGAGTAGAATACCCCCTTAAACTAATTCCTTTTCCTCCATGATAACAAAAGAAAGCCTCATACCTTATCTTGGTAACTGGCTGGCGTATTGTAGTTTGTTGGGATTCTCACCTCACGTTCTCCATACAAGGTGGATAACATCTGATATTAAACTTGGATTCATCCGAGAAAATTACGGGCTGGCACTGTTCCATCATTGATAAATTTTCATGCTATTTTGCCGATATATACTGCTGTTTCCTCATTGGTTGGCTAAAATAAGGCTTTTACAGGGCGTCTGCAGTTGAAACCTGCCTGTTAATCACTATGTCACTATGGTCTCTTTTTAATATTTGACGAGGAATAAAAGCGATTCAGTAGAAAAGACCGTTGGATGACACTTCCAAGTAAAAGAGCTCATCACCCGATTTTTTGGAACGAAGTTCCTTACGGCAGGCTTGCAGAAGATAGGATTTTGCTGCGGGAGCTAACTGAAAAAAAAGTGATAGTAAAAACCGTAAGAAATAACCCGTAAGAAATATCCGTAAGAAATAACCCGTAAGATCGCTAGTTATAGCCTACTTTTAGGTCTTGCTCTATTATATCATTTGTAATAACAATTGATAATTTAAAACAAAAAAATATTTACCAATTTTTACTTATTTTTTGCATAAAAAAAAATTTCACTTTGAACAAAATATTAAAATTTCATTGAAGTGAAAGGTATTAGTATGGCCACAACGATATTGTGTACATGCAAAATGAACAGCTGTGTTGTCTTGTGTACATGCCGGCCATGCTGCACTAAATACGTTTATGGGGAGTTGAATTGTTGCATATTTTTTGGCGCAGGCTTTGAGGAAATAACCCGTAAGAAAAAGACTGTAAGATCACTAGTTATAGCCTACCTTTAGGTTTTGCAAAATAATTAGGCATGAAAATCTGTAACATTATTGTGTATGCAAATTAGTTTTGAGTGAAGTGCGGAACACATAGAGCGCGACAGACTGCAAACTACATCTGCCAAATATTAAAATACAGACGTTCTTATGGACACCGTTATTTTGACAGTTGCACGACTACACGACTGCAGGCCGACAGTTGTCGTTCCCGCTAGCTTGAATATTTCCTATATTTGCCAACGGCAATAGGACGACAGTAGAGTTGACAGTAGAAAGGAAGATAGAAAGAGGAGGTAGAGTGGTGATGTCACCTAATATGTAAAATGTAAAATTATTCACAGGTCTAACAAACTTAACGTTATTTTACAAATAAAAGCATAAAATAGCTCTATTATATCATTTGTAATAACAATTGATAGTTTAAAACAAAAAAATATTTACCAATTTTTATTTAGATATAATTTGAATTATTTTTTTATTTTACGTAATTCATTGTTTCTTAAAATACTAAATTTTCTTAATACTTATCTGTACTTAGATAACAACTAATCAGCGAAATTTGAGAGAAAAATCAGAACAACCTACATAAAATAAAATTAAGCACAATTTTTTTTTGCAAATTGTATCGATTCTACATTATCCGAAGGAACTTCGTTCCTGCCTGGTGTCCCACGACAGCGCATTTCTTGTTTTTTATCAAATCTAATACACTACTCTGGCTGAATCCCACAATGCCCGATATTGGTCTGGAGCTTTAATTCTGTTGCGATAAGGCTATTGTTTGCCGTTTAGTTACAGTTTCTGCGTATAAGTACTCAAAAATTGCTGTTGGATTTTATTATTGAAAAAGAACACACACAACTACCAACTGATCTACTTGTGTATCCAAAAACGGAATTCTGTACAATTCACGGTACTTTCGTAAAGAAATGGAACCTAACGTACTGTTAAGTTTTCTTAGAAATTGGAGATACTAGTGCTGAATATTGTCGTGGTGGTGCTAAAAGAAAAGCCGACTACTTTCCAGGCGTTGAAAGGTAAGATATCAAACGCTGAACTTAACAGAGAAGTAGATCTAACGACAACATAAGCAAACATACATAACTGTCAAGATAATGCATGAAATACTGGTTATTTTTAGTTTTAATAACGTAGAGCATCCTAAAGAGTAAATACAAAATTTGTAGCTGTTGTTGAAAGTATTCTTATTATATGGTGGGTCTAGAATTCGTCATAGAAACCCCAATAGAAACACAGCAAACCAATTGCCCAAAGACGATAAAGAATTATTTGACGAATTTGATAGATCTATTAAGAAATTTGATCCCAACATCTTTTCTTAAAACACCAGACGAAGAAATATAATGATTAATAACCAAAAATCCCTTGATAACTTAAAAACCCGCCTCAATTTGACTTGAATCTATATTTGAACAAAATAGTCCTAGTAGTGCTAGGGTGCACTTTTATATGGTTCACTAAAGGTCGTGAAGTTAACTAAAACTGGATAGAGTAGATGGAGGATACACCTCTGCAAATGACGATAACATTGAAAATGTCAAAAATAATGCTTGAAAATCACTGTGTTCACTGGAGAGATAGCAGATCATAACTTCTCTTATGGATCGACTTAACATATTTTGGTAAATTTTTGGGTCTGAAAGGTGACAATACTAGACGCTTACCAAAACACCTGAATTTATGCAAAAACGACATCGATGTATGAAAATAGATGCTTAGCTGGGGACCTTACATTTATCAAATACAATAAAACTGGTGAAGAGAGGTGGCTTTAAAAATATGAAATTAAAACAATGCAATAATCTAGCGAAAGCGCTACAAAACTGAGCCGAAATCGAAAACCCCACAATTTGCTACACACAATAAAGTTATCCCAGCCGAGGATTATAATAACTGCGTCGAAAATTGGATTAGTCTATTTTGAAGGTAATAATAAATATTTATATAAAAGTAAGTGAAAGTGCAGTTTCTTTATTTGCCAGTGCGGGTCAAATTTGATCATTTGGCATATATTTTTCTCTCAGTGTACAACATCGTAGTGTGTTTATGCTCTTCACTTCAAGCGTGTACGTATCCATAAAGTGTTTATAGGTATACTATATACATATCTACGAGCAAGCCATAAATTTGATCTGCAAATGCTTCAAGTTCTATAAATATATATAAATATATATGTACATATTTCCAATATTGTTTGATTTTTTTTTTTAATGTTATGTCATGCTTATTTGCTATTTGCTACTCAGTAGCGGTGCGAATATGAGTACGTGAGTATGTAACATGTTTATTTTCTCAGTGCACGTGTGCAACATTACAGAGTTAAGCGCGCAATATGGATATTCTTGATGACTGGTTGTTGTTATTGCATTTAGACAGTTGCATATTAGTATCCAAAGCCTGCTGCTTACTCCAAACATATCTATGTGCTTGTATAACTTTACAGAAAAAAAGTTACTTACAATAGGGTAGTTGTAAATATGAAGAGCTAATTAAAAAAAAAAAATTGAACCTCACCTTGCTGTGAATACTTCACACCATACCAGTATACCATATTGAAAGCTGTCTGAAGTTATCAACGATCAAAGCACTTATATATAAAACTATGTATAAAAACATATTTCTGAAAATATATAAGAATCACCCTAATACAATTACGAATTTGCTGCTACCGTTGATGACTGCCACCGTGCCACTCAACGAAATCATTAGAATTATGAGCAGCGCATTGCGTGCAACATGTCAGTACTTGGTAGAGGGAGCTGCAGTGTTATTTTTCCGATTTTTTTATCACCAACAACAACAACAAAAATCACAACAAAATACTAAAACTGCAGTTAATTGCAGCAACAAAAATGTCAGTGTCAGCTACATCTGTGTGGCATTCAAGTCCGAGCATACACTTGGTTCCAGTGGCAATGGGTCGCCGCGATGGCCACTACACGATCGCCATGAGGCCGGAGTGCCAACAAGATGAGGCAGAAACAACAACTGCCAAATCATTAGAGACGCCGTAAGTAGTTACTAATGCTAAGCCATATACAATTTTGTGTTGTCTGTATACTTAAAAGTGCAGCATTCAGTTATTAACAACAATAACAAAAGAAACTCTTCGTTGATGACACGTACAATTTGTTGAAAACTAAAAAAAACTTTGTATTACGTATAAATAGTTGCCACAAAAGTTAAGTATTATTATATTTAGGCGGCTCATAGTAATTACAGTTATTACTGCGGTTGTTATGTTGACTATTTGTTGTTGTTGTTTAAAATAGTCAAAAAATTTTCAGCGCATGCGCAGCTTCTTAGTTGTAAAGCATACATACATAAGTGTGGTGCTGGCACTCCCTTACCGTGTTAATTTTTATGAGTAGGCTGAAGTTTTTAAGCCAAAATAAATAAATTTCCAAAATTTTACTTTTTTTCAAAATAATCATATATTAAATACCTTAACTTCGCTCACCCAGAAGCCCATTATTTCTTTTTATACGCGCTTTATTTCATTAGAACGCCTTCACTCGTCATTTGCACTGTTGCTATCACAATTTAGTTTTTATGTTCCACATTTTACGCATGCCCCCTCTTTGTGCCTCATGGCTCGTGCCTTCAGAAAACCCCTTACATACTTGGCTTGCTGCTCGACCCACTTTTGGCCCTTTCAAAAGTCTTCAATACATATGTAGTACAATTAACTGCAGGAAAAGTTTAAAGACTCTCTTTGGTAATAAAAAAAAATATTCTTAAAATGTTGTAAATGATTTTTATGT
>JBAWJQ010000004.1:0-47481 GCA_037783105.1 Bactrocera zonata | reverse complement strand
TATTTATTCATGAAAAGTGGAAAGCGATTGCTTATGCAGCAGAGTCTCTACTTGTAGATGTGTGTTTGTGCTGTTGAACTCTGCCGGTGTGTTAAGCCAAAAGAGTTCTCTGAATTCCTTAGATTGTGCTTGTTGAAACTTTATTGCTGCTTTGTGTGCCTGTTGGTATGTGCGTGGGAAATTTTAAAATGTTCCTCAGCAACATATTTCTTTAAGTAATTTGTCTTTTTGCTGCAAAAAATGTGTTTGCAATTTAGTTGTTGGCTGTGTTGATTCAGTTGTCTAGCTCAATACTTTTGGTTGCTAAAAAAATATATGCACAACTGAATGAATTGTTGAAATGAAATTAAAGCAAGTTTTATGCGATTAAAATGCACGCATTGGCCTTTTGGGCACAGTGGACAAAGAGGACGAATTTCATATCAACATTTTTTTAATGATAATTTCTCTTGTATCATTGATTTTTCTGTTAAAGAGATCTCAATAACACAAAAAATGGTAAGGCGTACACCACAGTGTTCTCATCGATTATTCGACATTGTAGTATTTATATCCATGGCGAACCGGAATTTCTAATTTGGAAAGAGTGATAAAGTTTTATTTAGAAAGTCATCCTCATTGTTGGTGAATTTTACGGATGCGTCAAAGTTTGGGGGAAGGTTGGTAGAGGCGTTTACTGTCGTGCGCTCTCTGTGAACTCCAGGTTCAGACTTCCAGACTATTGTGCTGTGTTCCAAGCTGAGTTTGCAGACATTAAGGTAGCAGTAGATCTTACTGCTTTGGAGTGCAGTCTCCTTCAGCGAAAGGATCAGTTACCCAGATACCAAAGTGACGATACTAACTTCGCTCTCAATAGCATCGATTGTCTTTGTGATAAGACCAAGTCATAGCGGAATCGCAGATAATGGTAAAGCTGATGAGCTGCCAATAAAAGACACCCTAGAACTGCTATCTATAGAATTGGAGCGGGTCGTTGCTCCCGTATCCTCTTGTGTTCTACTACTTCAAAGTTGTGCTTCGCGGAAGCTTGGCCAGCGCTGGTGCACCATTGGAACATCCGCTGTCGCAAAAATCTTTTGGTCCAATATCGATCGCAAGAGATCTAGTGGTCTCTTTTCCCTCAATAAGGCTAACTTCTTAATAGTTGCTGTATAGAAGAAGATGAGGTGGAAACAACTCAACACTTCCTTCGTGACTGTCCCGTGTTTGGGAGGTTAAGCCTTAAATGCCTGTGCAAATTTGTATTGGCTACTAAGCGTTCTGCTAATTTATAAGTTCCAAGACGGGAGTTCTTCTTTTCTATGACTTCACATATAGCAGTCAACGTGCGATCTTTGATTAGCCATCTAACCGAATCTAACATAGCCTTTATTCAAACTTTAAAAAAGGTTAAAGCACATTAATATATCCACCATTGACAAAGCTTTTATTGAAAAACAGATTATTTCAATTCCACGATATTTTTCCTGTTTAAAGTAAACATCTGCTCCCGTAATTTCCAAAACTAATCACTGTAAAGCCATTTATTTTCCTAGAGGCAACACTTTCCACTTTTGGACAATTGAAAAATTAAATTTCTTCGAAATGCCAAGAAAGCCATGCAATGAATACTCGATAAGCAATTTAGTTGCTAAATAAATGCAAAATTTTTGGTTGAGAATTGCTTTGCAAGATTGTTAACAAGGAAATAAGGATAAAGTTTTGAGAATACAAATAAACACTTCACTGCAAAACTGATATACAAATAGTATAGCACAATTTCTATTTAGTCGTAGATACCATAATTGCCAAGAATAAATTCTATCTTAAAGTTTAAAGATTTATGAAGCAAACTCAAAAGGGTTAATCATAAATCTTCTACACTGCATTGTTAGTTTTATTATTGATTAATATAAAAAGCAGATGGTTTTGGAAATATACAGTGGTGAAGCGCTTGGTTTAGACAACGATGTACGGCTAGATTTTTGTCCATGAAACCATATTTGGTGCTCAGCCTGAGGAAGTTGATCGGGGGATATTATTCAATAAAACGTTGCTTCAAATCTCCTTTAAATAAATCATTATTTATAATTACGATTATTTCTAAAAAATTCTTGAAAAACTCCAGAATAGAGTCCTTTTGTGTCGATGCACTGTTACCAGCACGATTTCCAAGCATTGAAGGTGTCACGGAAGGCATTCTCCGAAGTAGCCTTGAGAGCCGAGGTATATGCTGCTTGGATCCCCTCTGTCGTCTCAAACTGATTGCCTTCGATTGGCTTTTTCTGGCAAGTAAATTTAAATAGGTTCGGGGGCTTGTTGGATCCGATATAGCCTTTGTTTGAGTCTCTTGAAGACTTCTACGTAAAACTTAGTCTTGACGTTTTGTCAAGGAGGAACAAATTAATTGTGAACGATGCCTTTGATGTCAAAAAAGACAATAAGTATTCTATTTGCTTATTCATCAGCGACCTCTTCCCGGCCCTCTAAAAAGACTTGATGCCACTGAAACACACCACTTCCTACTAAAACCACATCTCGGTAAGCCAGCTTGATCACATCAAATGTCTCTATTTTTACAGTTGAAGAAGTTTTCAAGAAGCGAAAGAAAGAGTGAAAGAAACTTTCAAAGACGATCTAAGAGTTCAACATGGTCATCATCGAGCTGCTGTAATGGTTTGGTGAAGATTCGCTTGTTTTACACTTCTCCCTTCTGTGAAAAAGGATAATTTGGGCAAAATTGTACCAGCAAGAAGTCTTAGGGAATGTGTTCAATAATACTTTTATCAGTACTTTCTTTGTTAGAGAAGAATGGAACTTCCAGCTGCTTGAGCACATTAGAAAAAGCACCTATCAGTGGCTTAAAATCAGTATTCCTGGCATGCTGAGGATTGGCCGCCTGAAAGTACAGATTTGAATCCACTCGACTGACTGCAAATTGTAGTCAGTGCTTGAGCATGCTCTGTTGAATACCACACAGAAATTTGGAGTTTCTTTTTATTTCGAGTATCGAATCCTCTTTTCCGACTTAACAATATTTTTTTGTAGCATAAAGCAGCAGCGCAGCTAAGTTAAAAGTATTTCCATATACATGTTTTTTATCAGTATGGAGAATATTAAATATATTGTTTTTTATTTGTTTCTGATCTCTGTTAACCCTAAATCTTTAGCAATTTATGTGATTTTCATTCCCAAAGCGAAAGTAGTTTGGACCACATTTTTTGAAGTATTTCCTGGTATATTTTACGATTTACGCTCAGACAGGACTTTTCTGTCGATTACTTAGATATATAAAAGTTCTTTAAGCCAATACGTAATATATGTTTTTGTATTTTTATATATGACGTAATTCCAAATGTCTTTATGCTGGAAAAATGCCAAATGCAGAAGATAAAAATTAAAAGACGACCCTAAATGGCGACGTAAATGGCGTCGACGACGATCAAAAAGTGCAATAACAAGTTGTAAAAACAACAAAAATGGCAATGAAGACAATTTAAGACATTAGTACAATACAATTTAGCGATTTAGTATAGCGCTTGAGTGCACTTTACAGCCAGCCAGGATAAAACGGCAGGACAATGTAAGAAAATAGCGGCGAAAAATAATAAACTGCCTTAATTTGGTGACCTGAGTTGGTGACCTGAGTTAGTGAAAATGAGGCTGCGGGTCAAGACATATTAACGCTAACGGTCACTTGCAGCTAATTTTACAGCGCGAACACATACGTCTATGTATGTGTAATTCTTTTTTCCGTCGTAATAGTAGAAAGCTTTATCTACTGCTGCATTTCATTGCCGACAACTGCAAACAACTTTTATTGTTCTTGCGTATGTTAACAACCTGAGTTCTATCATATAATGTATGTGAAAGTTGCTACATGACAACTGCGATGCCATAAGCTTTGCCCCAAAGGACCTCACTTCACGTTAGATTTGTTTACTTCTGCCTCATTACAGCGGAAATGTGCGCTACCTTCACAATCAGTTAGAGATTTTATGAGCAGCTTTACCCCCATACACACACTTTGAAAAACACATGTACACATCTTCAACCACTCACGCATTCATTTGCTTGTCATCCGCCTCAAGTTATTATGGCTGCGTCAGTCGTATGTGTGTGCTTCGATTTTATTTCTGCCCATTTTGATGTGTCGTAAATTCGATTTGGTCTATAGCATAATTTAAGGCGCTTTGATTAGATTTCTCAACTACTCAAATGACCGACAGCAGCCACTAAATGGCCGACTGACTTCCTGACAGCGAACTTAACTGCAGCACTCATACTAATACCTACATACGGCGGTTTAACTCTGACACTGCAGCTTTGGACTCCATGACTGAGTCTCAACTCCTGCCTCAGCTCATCAGCTTCGTTTACACGTAATGGCATCGTTAAAATGCGCACTTATCCTGGCGATGGCTGTATACGACTGGGTTTACATGTTAGCCGATACCTTTACGATATTGTCTTACACATATAAAGGGTGGTCAATGTGTTCCTTATATGGTAAAACTGCCTCTACTGACTTTGCAATACCTAACACTTTAACCCAGTTTTTAGGTTCTGGACTACCGACCTGTCGTTTTCATTAAAATGAACAATTCCTGATACTTTCTAAAGTTGTAAGCGCTTCTTGATAATCAATTTGGTATTTTCGATCGCCACTTACCACTGTTTTGATAGTTAATTTATCAAATTTTTACCTGGTAATATTTTATGGACCACCCTATACCCTTATACCATCTACCACCTTCTCATCTACGCCCACCTTTTGTTCATTTGCGCACATTAACTTGCATTTAATTGTTTCTGCGCACACCAAACAGTTTTATAGTCAAACGCGCCACTTAATCCTCAAGTTATGAGGTCTTTTTGGCACTCATTTACGACCACCACCGCAACCGCTTCTCTTACAGAAGCAAGACTACCTGCCTTCCACTTTACTCTTTGTGAGAATGCTAAATGCTGAAGTATGTGCTGCACAGCTGTATCGGTAGGCTTATCCTTTATCTTTGCCTTTATGCCTTTCCGTCAATAAGCTGTCTGTATTGAAATCATTTCGAATGCCTTGTGCTGTGTACATATGTTTCCGTTTAATTGTTGTTCAGACTGTTGGGTTGGGGAGGCAGCTATGCACTTTATATTGTTTGGTTTTCGATTTTCATTAGTCTTATCTCGTTTTCCTAGTTCGTGTTAAGCATAAAAGCTTAAAGCTCAATTAACTTGATAAGCCTAAACTTAAGTCTGCAGTTTGAGGAAAAACACTTTTTTCGATGTCTACAGTACAGCTACAAAGTATGCAAGATAAAAATTTCGTTAACTGTTCACAAACGATATAGTGCCAACTAACTCATTACCGCCAATTTCAACAACTCTACCCCTTCAGTTAGTTTTTGGCAGAAGCTACTACTTTTGGTCTTCATTGAGAAATTATACGAATCCAAAAATACTATTCGTTCTTATTAAAAAATTAAAATTTTGGCTAGCTTAAGTTGAAAAAAAACCTTTCTTAAGAATTTGCCGTGAACTATTTTCAAATTGAGTTTGCATTTGAGAAAAATGCAAGGCCAAACAAAAATTTCCAGGAAAATAAAAAAAAACGAGTTTGATTGGCAATATTAATTATTTTTGGCTTGGTTTCTGTAACGGATCGGCTTATGTATTTGGAATGGGCTGAGTCAAGAAGTACAGCTTCTTCCATTGAATTGAGCATCACTCCGACATCAGAGCGGTATATTAGCGTTGAGCTCGCAAATTGTGCGCTCAAAGTTAGTCACGAGTCGGACCCAGATTAGCGAAGAAAGTGTAGAAAAATGAGAGGTAGAAACCTCCTGACAAGGCTGAAGTTGAAGCAACTCGGCAGTCTTACCTCAGGCGAACCAGGCGACATAGCCGAAACTGGCATTGGCCACCTCAACAATATTGTGATTAGCTTAAAGTACTTGGTCATTTATGAGGGTCTTTTTGATCAATTGTTTTACTCCTCCACGACGAACCAGCGTTATAAGCTGAAATCCTATTAAGATCGATTATTTGACTTAATCATACCATACAGTAAAGAGTGGTTGCCGCAGCAACAATCTCGAAGAGTATTGGATACTCTTTTATATGGCTTCATGGAATCTAAAGCATAGCAGAGTATGATACATCATTCCATTGCTTTCTTATTAATAAAACACTGTTGCTAAGCTTATGTATTTTCTCAACGATATTCTTATAAATTAAGAGTTTCTTGAACATTTTTTGTATAAATTTTAAAGAATATATTCGTAAAACAATTACTAAGAATGTCTAAAATTTGAGTCGAATATAATAAAAGATTGGACACATCACCCTGTAAATATTTTCTCTCTAACGGTTGTCTTACTAACTCAAATAAATTTTTGGTTTAAATACCAGCATTCATATGCATCAAGAAAAGGAAATATTTATACAAATTTCATATGGATTAATTGAGTCATTACGGAAACTGTGATAAAAACATTATTAGAGAGAAGTTTAATCCACAAATTTATTTTTTAAGAAATGTGATGTTTTGCTCCAAGGCCTGAGTCGAAGCGGGATTGTCTGCATAAACTTTAGACTTTTCGTATCTTCACAGGAAAAAGTCTAACGGTGTGATATCGCACGATCTTGGTGGCCAATCGAACGGCCTAAAACGTGCTCATAATAAATCCATTAATTGATGCGATGTGTGGTGAGTGGCGCCGTCTTGTTGAAACCAAATGACGCCGAAATCATGAGCTTCAATTTCAGGCATCAAATAGCTTCAATTTCAGCATAATGTTAGTTTAAAGTTAGTTTTTAAAAAATATGGACCATTGATTCTACTGGCGCATAAACCACATCAAACCGTTGTATTTTTTGGATGAAATGGCAGCTCTTGAATCTCTCCAAGTTTCTCTTCGTCCTATATACGGCAATTTTGCTTTACATACCCATTGATCCAGAAATGAGTATCCTTGCTGAACAAAATTTGGCTCGAAAACGTCGAATCTTCTTGGAACTTTTCAAGAGCATATAGAGCGAAGCAATGTCGCTTGGGAAAGTCGAGCGGCTTCAGTTCTTGCCCAAGGTCTATTTTGTACGCTTTCAATTTAAGATCTCGACGTAATTTACGCACAGTCGTTCCATACGACAGTCTGAGTTGTTTCGAACGACACCGAATCGACTCCCAATGGTCTTCGTGTATACTCTCACGTGGCATATTCGGTCGAATATTACACAAAAACAAGTAAGGAAGGGCTAAGTTCGGGTGTCACCGAACATTTTATACTCTCGCATGATAAAGTGATAATCGAGATTTCATTATCCGTTATTTACATATTTTTTTATTTTGCTGTAAAATTAATTAGATTAGATCAATTTGTGTACTTTGAGTATTGAATTGTATTTTCATTTATATGTATGTATGTATTATACAGAGAAGGCATCAGATGGAACTCAAAATAGCGTCATATTGAATGAAGGCGTAGTTGTAAATCGATTTCACCCATATTTCGCACATGTCATCAGGGTGTTAAGAAAATATTATATACCGAATTTCATTGAAATCGGTCGAGTAGTTCCTGAGATATGGTTTTTGGTCCATAAGTGGGTGACGCCACGCCCATTTTCAATTTTTAAAAAAAACCTGGGTGCAGCTTCCTTCTGCCATTTCTTCCGTAAAATTTAGTGTTTCTGACGTTTTTTGTTAGTCAGTTAACGCACTTTTAGTGATTTTCAACATAACCATTGTATAGGAGGTGGGCGTGGTTATTATCCGATTTCTTCCATTTTTAAACTGTATATGGAAATGCCTGAAGCAAACGACTATATAGAGTTTGGTTGACATAGCTGTAGTAGTTTCCGAGATATGTACAAAAAACTTTTTAGGGGGCGGGGCCACGCCCACTTCTCCAAAAACATTACCTCAAAATATGCCCCTTCCTAATGCAATCCTTTGTACCAAATTTCACTTTAATATCTTTATTTATGGCTTAGTTATGACACTTTATAGGTTTTCGGTTTCCGCCATTTTGTGGGCGTGGCATTGGGCCGATTTTGCCCATCTTCGAACTTAACCTTCTTATGGAGCCAAGAAATACGTGTTCCAAGTTTCATCATGATATCTCAATTTTTACTCAAGTTACAGCTTGCACGGACGGACGGACAGACGGACGGACAGACGGACGGACGGACGGACAGACGGACAGACGGACGGACGGACGGACAGACAGACATCCGGATTTCAACTCTACTCGTCACCCTGATCACTTTGGTATATATAACCCTATATCTGACTCATTTAGTTTTAGGACTTACAAACAACCGTTATGTGAAAAAAACTATAATACTCTCTTTAGCAACTTTGTTGCGAGAGTATAATGAAAGCTACATAAGCCTTAAGATGGATGATGGTGTTGCGAATAGTACGCTCAGTGGGATGATTATTTTAAATTGAGGAAAGCACGCGAAACACATTCTTAAGATTGAACAATTTCTCGTAAACATTTTTCAGGTGTAATCTTTCCATGAAATGCCAAACAATACTGAACAAAAATATCATGACAGCTTGGCACGACTAATGCGTGTTTGCAAAAAAAGGCTATTAAAAAAGTAACTCTACTCGGATCACCCATTATAAATTAAGCGTGGTATATAATAAAAAAGGCCGGATTCGTTTGGTCTGATGAACTCTGGTATATGGTTGAAGTAGGCATCTGGCTTCAGCACTATATTCCATACGCCATGCTACAGATGCGTCTTGATATATAAGTTTTTATTCCATTTTGAAGCTCCTGCCAAATGATATACTTGCATAGAGTTTACTTTAAAAGAGCTTTACGCCGTAGACTTGGTTCTTTCACATAATATATTTCCGTTAAAGTATAAGTATTTGAATGAGAAATTATTTACTTAAAGAAATCCCATGCCACACAGTAATCTTGCAACAATCTTGTTGGACAACAAGCTTAAATGAGCCATTAAATAAAAGACTGCCAAAAATACAGTAATTTAACTACTTCAAGCTTATAAAAAACTGGGCACAATGCACGGAAAACCCTCTCAGGCGACCACACGTGTGCCACAGGGCGTGTGATTGCGCATAAAGCGTCCGTTTGCCATCGACACATATGAATGCCACAAAACGTTATCTCATGCCCACTGTCATGCTGACTATTAATAATAATTTCTTATTTTTTATTTCACATAATTTTTGGTTACTTTTTACGGGATTTTTATATGCAATTGCAATGTAGAAATTCTACCGATTTTTACTTCGAAATGAAGAAGAGAAACCAAAAAGCGAGTCTTTTATTTTTTTATATGCGCCAAAGCCATTAATGTGCTGCCATAAAATCGGCTTTCAAGTTTCATTTTCAAAAAGCGCATGTTGGCGGCACAATATGATGAGCGTAGTACATAAATTCTAGTAGTTAGCGCAGTCATAAAGGGGGAGCTTCTCCTGCATGCATGTGACTTTGACACAAAAGCTTCAATGTGACCGATTGTCTGCGACAGCTTTGACGCTGACTGCTGACTTTTGACGTGACGCTGAAACACAAATGAAGATTTAGATTTATTTCTTAATTTTTATGACAATTTCGTGCAACAAAATTGAATTTTATGCGCGAGTTTTTGGTTGCTTTTTGGGTGTTTTTATGCACGATTTTGCCGAGCATCAGATTGTTGGCACTATTGTAAGTGCTGTAAGTGGTAACGTAGATGTTTATAATACTCTTTGTATAATTGTGGTTGCTGTGAAAGGGTGACTTCGTGTTGGTGAATGCGAGAAACTCTTTTTCTTTTATGAGAATGTGCGCACATTATTGAAATCAATCATAGAATTTGTGACGAAACTTGTTTTGATTTTCACTACCAAGTATTGAGTTGAGGGAAAAGTAGGGAACAGTGGAGCAAGATGATACTTTACTTTTGAAATTTTTAATAAATAAGTCGCGCCTGAAAAAACTCCATACATATATAATAATTTATATAATTTAGAAAAAGAAGTATTGAGTACTTGGTTTTTAACAGAATGAACAATTTTTATTTTTCCTTATCTGACCAATTAAAACTTACTCCGACCTCAACCTAATCTATCTTCTAAGAAAGAATTATGCTCTGCGTCGAAGATGGCAGAAACTAACATTAGGAGCATCATCAAATTCGTAATCGGGTCAAAGTTGTTTCATGAGCGGGACAGCGTTATAAGCCGTTCAAGTAAAAAGCCCCCCCCTCTCCCTGTTAAGACCGACAAATTAACCTAACTATAACTTGGCAAATTAATCTAACTATAACCTGGCTCGAAGATATTAGAAAAGCGATAGGATTAGACATTATTGGTACATTGAAAATTGCCTTCCAGTACCTCAACCAGCTTTCATATAATATAAAGGCATTTTTGCTCTTAAAGGTAACCTTCAGTCCTAGGTCTGTAACATATGTTAAAGTTTAAGTCTGCCCTATCCAGTATATTCCCGATCAATATTGATCTTAATATTTCGAGTTTCTTTTTGACTCAAGATTTGGTAAATTATATACATATGTCTTACAGTTTCTTCGTTGATATGTGGTCGAACATCAAGTAGATAGTCTAACAGTGATTGATTTATTTAAGTAAGGATGTATAGTAAACTAGCAACTAAGAAGTTTGAGTAGCATAGCTTCATAGAAATCTCTGTAAAGCTTTCTTTAAAGGTCTGTTTACACAACTACCCGAGATAACAAAAATGATTGTAAATAAAATCGTGAAAATTTCAGCGAACAAAAGTATAATCTTGTGCAGTTTTGGTAAAAATATATTCATAACAAAGACTGGCATGCAAGGATCCATCATTATGAACCTTTTCTTGTCTCTCAGCTAATTTTTTGAGGAATAATTTAATATTACTTAGTTTGAGCACAAACTTAAGAGGAAAGTCCAAATTTTAAAAGTCAGAAACTTCAGAAACTTAGTAGAGGTAGAGCATTGAATACTAAAGCTCAATCGATGTTGGGCGGAACCAGTGAGACTTGTTAGGTCTCCGTTTGAATCCATAATTGCAAGAAATAGTAAGATTTCCTTGGTCTCAGAACTTTTGCGTCAACATGTTTTCCAAGCTTCGAAACAGTATGTAGTTAAAATCAATTTCCGCCGATTCACGTTTAGTATCTTGAATTGAGTCAAAACGGTTTCCCCGCAGTGGCTTTTTGAGTTTTCTGATTAGCCAGAAGTCACACGTCCTTAAATCAGCGAATACGTTGGGGGTGCGCCACGATATTGGTTGAGAATTTGGCGAAAAACTAACGAAAACTGAATGAAGTATGAGGTGGCGCTGCCCAGCCTCTTTTAAAGTAGCTTCGCAAAAACGACGCATAACACTCAAATTGTATTCCTTTTTGGCCGGTCTGAAGGAGTTCGGAGTGAACACACCTCGACAATCGAAGAAAAGAGTCAACGTAACCATAATTTTTGACGTGCTTTGACGTGTTTTTTCCAACTTGGGCTTACTTTTTCACTTTACTCGGCAGATTGATTGTCTGTATTGGGATCGTCAGCTTAGATCCAAAATTCATCGTCGATAGATCCAAAAACTCTTTGTCAAAAAGCATTGTTTCACAGACATTAACTCGACGCTGTTTTTCACAGAAATTGAGTTAAGTAATTTGGAACAAATCGTGTCTTCACTTTTTTAAGTCTCAAATGATCTTTAAAAACGGTTTTCACTGATCCTTCCGATATTCCAACGATACCAGTAAAATCTCTCACTGGTAATCGTCGATTCCCAAACACCAATTCCTTTACTTCATTGCCGTGTTGATCATCAGTTAATGTTGATGGTCGCCCTGAAAGTGGTTCGTCATCAACACGTTCTCGGCCCCCTTTCCCAAAATTCTGAACGTTTCGGCACCAGAAATTTGATTCCACATACAAAATTGAATGGGGCTTCTTTGTTGAATAATTTCACTCATCGTCGAATGCATTTTATGTATTTCAGAAAGATAAGCTTATACTAAACAATAATGATGAGTTTGATATGACATTTGGCACAGATGTCACTGACAGTCATACCAACCTGCAAAAAATTAATTGGCTTGCGCGCGAAATTTAAATTAAGAAGCCTTACTATTTTTGCTCTCAGTAGTAAAGAGGAAAAGGTATTTCTCTTCAATGAAATTTATAGATACTTATATATCCATTAAATTTTCAACTATTTGTCAAGCATGTCTCATTGCTGACGAATGATTTCTCTGTTTCAAAATAAGATCCACTGGGATACCTAATTTCGCCTAAACCGAGTGGTGGAGATGTAATGTAATGAACAAAATAATTTTTTGACCCCATCAGCAGCCTGCTGTTAGAGAATGGCAAACCTTTGATCGTTTTTCTGTCGACAAAAAGTCGAATGATTCATAAATTTTTTTTTTTGCGATTTACTGTTTTGCTCCACTGTGCAATACGTTAAATAAGCAATTTTACAGTAGAAGTGCTACTTATGTTATTCTGAGGTCATTAAAACTGCAACAACTGTATATGACATGAAAGCCTCTGGGAATCAAGTATCTGTATGTATAATATTTCCTACTATTGCAATTCAAGATAATATCTTCTCATAGGAATACAAGTTAAGATTCGCTTAAAAATTCCAGTTCTGTCACGCACGAAATGTTGAAGGCTTTTACATGACAATTTCGAAGGGCAATCGGAACTTAATAGATGCCCAGCGGTCAATTGAACAAACTGGAAAGCAGCAACAACTGCAGACAAAAAATACTTATATGAAAAACCAATACATATGCATAAAAGTAAAATTGCAGTAAATAGAAATTAATTTTCGCTAACAAAGCGACAAAGCTAAAACGCCCCATACAGGCGATGCTCGCACTTTAACGACTGTGTGAGTATTAAATGTCTACCTACGTGGCTGTTTGTTACACTGCGAGTCATTTTGGGATCAAGTAATTTTGGGTAACCAAGTGCTTCAATAAATAAATACTTCCTCAAGTCACGATTTTGCTTTTTACTATCACTTCTCCTCGCCCAAACGCTTTCAACGCCTGCTCAGCTTTCTTGCACCACTAAAACGCTAAATGTTGCATTTAACCATTAAAATCAATCAAAAATAAAAATTTATTGCACAACTTTGTTGCATGGATTTTATGTAGAAATCATAAAGAATTTAATGCCACAGAACGTATGAAAGGCAACAATGCATTTGGATCAGCGCAACGAGGAAACTAAGTTCTTCTGCGTTAATTTTGATTGCAAGCCATCAGCATTTGAGTATTTGTGGCATCAACAAGAACGATAACCTACGTCCATTTCACTCAAACGATTTTTAATGTTTACTTCGTTAAGTAGCGGCAGTTATATCCGTCGATGAGTGTGTGTGTGACCGTGTGTTTCTCATCAATTGTTTGGCTCATCACCGAATTTGAGTTATTGCTTCCACTTTGCCCTCTCCTGCGGCCGCATGTAGGCGCACCGAATTTAAATTAATGCCATTTCGGCATTTGGAATTTCATTCATTATATTTTATTTCCATTGACGCGTATTTATGTGCACTTTTTGCATTAAAATCCGGCGCATCATTGTTTGCGAGATTTATTATTTGTTATTTATGTTGGAAACGATTGCATTGATTTCTACGGACTGCCTTAGTTGTAAAGGGCTTAATTTTAATGATTCAATGAATCATTTGATTAATGTCATCTGCTTTGAAAAATTTGTTCAACTGCTTAACCACTAATTAGTTGATTGAATTTTTACGATGTTGTTGCCTCTAATTTAGCTAATACCCTTTAATGTTCATCTGATATTTGTGGAAGGTGCTGTGAAGGGTTTTGGCATTCTAACAAAGAGAGAGAAAACTTTCAACGAAGCATTAGATAAAACATATCGCACACTAACTACAAGGGGGTCACAACTCAAAAGTCTTCAAAACCAATTTTTATCAATTCTCAATACATTTATCTACCTATCAAATAAATTTCATATTCACCACTAACTTATTTAACAGAAAAATCACGTCTACTTTTGTGCTAATTGCTTCATTTGCCCCGCTTGCTCAGTATAAATTTCTGCGATGTTCTGCAAAATTGCTTCACTTTCGATGAGCAAAATATGATTATCACACTGCTATTTGATGAGAGTAAAGCGAAAAAAAAGAGCGCATGAAAATACGGAACTGTTACTTAGGACCCCTCTAGTGCCTATATTGGGTTGCCCGTGGAATTATTTTCTTTGTTATGTCTTGAAAACCCGTCAACAAGGGCAAGTTGATAAAAGTAAATTTTGTGTCGTGAATACTATGCAACCTGTAACAAATAAATGGATAGGATGACAAAATACCAAGTCTTGTTATACGAATTGTTTCCGCATCCACATTATTCTTTGAACCTAGCACCCAGAGAATTTTTTCGCTTCTCGGACCTCAAGAGAATGCTACTTGAACAAATGGATACAGACGATAATGAAAAGAAATTTGCGATGAACTCTCATCTAGAGATAGATCTTTATTTTGAAACATAAGACATATGATATTGCAAATATTGTAACAGAAAGCTTGAAGAACGCTGCAATCTGTGTCGCACCCTCGTTGTTACAACACGATGAAAAATTTTCATTTACATGTGTCCTTTAAAAATTTTTCACCTGCCTGTAAGGTACGATACATGCACAGTGCTTTAGACTATATGTTCTACTAGTTGAACTAATTTCGATAAACAGTTCAAGAGGTAAATTGTGTATGAAATTATGACTATTAGAGGTAGGTTTCTTCCGTTCATGATTCAAAATTGTTGTCTCTGATGATTTTATATGGAAAGAGTTGTACAATTAATTCTAAATCGATTACCAGATTGCAGCAGTGTTAAAATGGGACTGTAAAGTTAGCTTCAAATACCTGAATCTTTTTTGTAATGAAAGAAACCAATGAGAAATAAGGCAGTAAAACTAAAATAATTTCATTTACTTTTAAAAGAAATGCGACAAATTTCCTCTGGAGACATACTTCGAAAACTGTTCTATTAGTTGGATATCTGCCGACAACCTGGAGAAGAAAAAAATGGTCACAAGGTTCCACACCAAATTATTGTACGGATTTGATAAAAAAAATATTACATCTTTTGACGAAAAGTAAAGTGCTCTTTCATCATAACAACACATCGGCTCACACCCCCTCGGCTAATAATATTTGGGCCTCTCATATTATGTTTACATTCCATATCTCTTTCCTTTTTTTTGCTGTATATAAAAGAAAAAGAAGAGTAAACTTCGAGTATAGATTCTACATAGCTAACTGAGGAAAATTCAATTTCATTTCGAAAAAATTCTACTCGTGCATCGAAAAGGAACAAACGGATATTCAACGGTGCTGAAACCAACGTCCAAAATCGAACTCTTATTTTTTAGCGATGAAATACGTACTCGTATATCTATAGTAAAGTAAAACTATTTTTTATCGAAAAAGGTTGTGCCACTCTATATCTCATTTAAAGTAATAAAATCGGATAAGTTCTGAGGCACAAATACTAGTATTATTAATTAAAGCTATTAATAAAAGCCCACACAGTTTAAGAAACGATTTGGATTAATATCATTCAAGGAAACCCAAAAAAGTTGTAAAAGATGGTAAAATTATAATTATTATTATAATAATTATTGAATAGAAATAACAGTAGTGGTTTAGGAGGTGCTGAACAGCAAATAATTACTCTAAGAGAAAATAAGGATAGTCCTTGTCCGGAATGTTATTTATTGCTATCACAATATAGTCATACACTATCCAATTGGGTCAATTGAAAAAGCCTACCATACTAAAAACAAATTTTTGGCAATTTTTTATTTTTTTTTATTCAACATAATTCCTGTACAGGGGGTTAAACTGATTATAGTGACCTTCCAAAGTTTAGATACCATTTTTGTTGTACGATTTGTCCTTTGCTTCAAACTAAGCTTCAGTTGCGGCGGTCACCTCTTCCTTCAACGAAAATCTATTCCCAGCGAGCATTTGTTTTTTTTTTTTTTGAGATTTAAAAATAGGAAATAGTTGCTGGTAGTCAGATCGGGAGAATACGATAGATGCGGGAACAGTTCCAAGTCCAATTCATTAATTTTTGAAATCGTTTTCACTAACTTTTGACACAGTATTGTCTTGGTGGTAACAGAGTTTACTTTTGCTTCTTTTTCGGTGATTGCGACCTTCAAACGGTTCAATGACGCTATGTAATAGTCTCTATTAATGGCCGTTCCTTTTTCAAGGTAGTCAATAACAACTATTCTGTATGCTTCCCAAACTTCAAATACCAAAACCTTACCAGCTAACGCTTGTTAATTCACAAACTAATGATCAGATAGCTATCAAATTTATGCACAGGAATTTTGAAGGATAAGGTCAACTTAAACTCATATAGATTTAACAGATTTTTCAATTGGACTGTTATATACCATTTCAGTCAAAAGTAACATTCTACACGATTCAATAGGTGCCGGAGCGTGGCTCACTTGACAATTTATAAAGTTCATATGATATTTGAAGGGTTTTCCCACTCTCTGATTCACTGTTTGTCTCTTCCTGTTAACAAATAGAACCAGAATCGAATATTCAAGTACAGTTATTCAAAATATCTTAGCAAAAAATAACATATTACTTTCCTATTGATAAAATGATTGATTATGCGTGACAGTGCCAAGCAACAATCATGAAATATGCTGCAGCAGATTCCCAAAAAAAAAAAAACGAAACGCAAAACAAAAATTGTCAACTGGTAAAAAATGATGTCAACATTTTGCAATCAAATTAAACGACTGCGCAACAAAAAAAAAAAATAAAAAAAACACTCACGCTGGTAGTATGGAAACTAAAATACCGCGAATTTGTACATCTATCTGCCGGCAACAACACTGGGAGCGCGCAATGAGATAGCGTGAATGCCAAATGCCCGCTGTTATCCGCCGGCATTGATGGCTGCGTGACGTGACAGAGAAAAATCGCCAAAGCCATTAAAATTATTAGAAATTTTGCATATCATTGTAAGGCAAGCAGAAGCCGGGAAAACAGTGGCGGAAGTTGAGAAATGCAATGAAGTGAGGCGAGGATGGGGCGTGGCAGTTGGCTATTGCAAATGATTTCAGTTATACAAAACTTGTTGTTGTATGGTATGTGTGTGTGTGATACTTTAGCCGACAGTCTGTCAAAAATTTGCGTGCCAACAGCATGCTAGACAAAAATATAACAACAACAACGCTGCTAGTGATTACTACAACAACTGGTAAGTGATGATGATAAAGATGATATGCAAATTTTGCAAATCATTTGAGCAGCCAAAGTCAAAAAGGATAACCGGCGCGAAGCTATTTGTTTTCGTGCGTTGTTGTTGTTGTATTGCTGTTGCTGATGACTTTGTTGTTTGGTTGCTCATTTGAGATTTGGATATTTCGCGCCATTTTGCGCTTGTAATTTGTTGCTGGCATTTTCTGTGTGGCTTTGGAAAGGGTTTTGCGCGCTGCCAGTCAAGTAAATAAATACATTTTGTTGTTAGTGTCTGTGTGTGTGTGTGTGCTGTTTAGCATTTTCGCAACATGCTGCGCCACATTAATCTTGTGCGGTTCAAACGTCACAAATTTCACGTAATACACTAGCAAGACACTAACACACACATTTGCAAGCACAAACATCTCTCTTATTTATGTAAATCCCTCGCAACCCATTCAACTGTCTGCCATCACTTGCAACAGCTGTGCGGCGGCGAACGCGCATTTTTTCGCGGTTACTTGGCACTTTTTTGTTGCTGTTGTTAGCTGAATATATTTTTGAATTTTTATTTTCCATCTTCGGCAGCTAAGTTGATTAAAATTTTCATTAAATTGTTGAAACATTCAATGTGCCACAAATGTTGCAGCAATACATTTCGTACCGTTTATTGAATATTCAAGATGTTATTCCACTTGCACATAAATTTTGATTTGATATCGCGTACATTTCATTAAAAAATATATTTCTAATTAAATTTTCCGAAAATGTCACAACTTGATAAAGGTTACCAGTGTCGACTTTTTGGAAGACCAGTGTTGCTACAATTATTGCTTTGATATAATTAACCCTTTTTAATTACATGAAATTTAGCAAAAATTGTCTAAATATCTTTTCATTATTGCGTTTTACAAATGAAAAATATTCGAAGTCTCAGTAGAGTTGATTTCTATTTTAAGTAATTTATTTTTCTGTACTATGTTAATAACAAAACTCAAAAATCATAGCCTACCGTTAGGGGCATATATATAATGTATAAAAAATATAACAAAAGAACTAAAACGTATGGTTTAAGTTATATGAAGATTTTAGAAGAAAGTTAATATCCTCTTTTTAGAGCCCTAAATACAGAAAGATGAATTGTTATGGTTACATCCACCTGTGATTTTCATAAAATAAAATTTTGGACTTTATGTTTTTATTTATTATTAGTTAGTAGTCTCATCATGGTTGTGGTATTCAGAATTTTACTTGCACAAAGAGTTATTTAAGTGAGCTAATTGAACTGATTTCAAACTAGAGGATATTAAACTGTGAAACTTTCAATTACACTTGACCCAAATAACCCAGCTTAGTGACAAAAAAAAGTGTACGTCAGTGCCTTCCTATAACACAAGATCAATCAAGGAGTCACTGATTAATACCAAATATCCTAACATCAATCCCTCCCTTCAGATTTTCTCTTAAATGAAAATGTTTGTCTCCTATAATTATTGCTTGAAATTTAAAATATTTATTCAAGGTTATCTTCGTCCATAAAATAGAAGAAGTATGAAGTATTGACTGTATAGTGCCTGCTTAAATAACGAGGGTTAGGTTAGGTTAAGTGCCTGAGCTAATGAGAGGTTCACACTTGAACTAACCATGTAGTTTTCTTTGGAAAGTCATAAAAACAAGTCCAGTAATTAGATGTTAACTGTCGATAAAGTATATTGGAATAATTATTACGCGTTAAATTTTTTATTCTTGCCAGCTCAACTGAATATATAAAGTTGATGGTTAGGAAGTGCTTTAGCGTTGATACCACAAATAATGATAATACTTGTTATATACTTTTGCCCAATCATCGTTGCTCTATCGCGAATATTTGAATAAAAACAACACTTTAATGATGCTATAGTCACCGTATTTTTGTTCCCAAAACTGAAGAGACCCCGAAAGAACAACTAATCTAGGATTGAAAAGATAAAAACTGTATCGTAGAAGATGCAAAACAAGATCACAACAAATTACGTTTTTAAGTGCTTTGATTGGAAAACCTCTGGGAGACGTAGAATATGTTTGGAAGAGATTACTTAGAATGCAATTGAATTAATATTCATAAATAAACACATCCTTAAGAAATAAAAATTTGCGGTACTTTTTAAAGAACCCTTATATGCGACCCCTTTTTATAAAATATAGCGCGCTCATGGCCCATTATACTTATAATGAATACATTCCAAAGTAAACAGAACTTAAAAAAAAAAAAATGGTGTTTTCACCAAAATCAATATATTTTAGTCAGCATTGTCTCCTTCTGCTTCAATACAGCTGTTTGCATGGTCCAAAAGTATGTTGAAGGAGTGTTTTTGTTCGTTGGCCGGTATAGCCGCCAGTATGCCGGTGCAAGCCTTTTGAATGGGCTCTGCGTCTGCCTAACGCTAAGTCTGCATACCGCATATGAGGCAAATGCATTTTTCCGAAAAGGAAGCAAGTCGCACGGTGC
The DNA here is from genome assembly GCA_037783105.1 of Bactrocera zonata. Taxonomy (NCBI): domain Eukaryota; kingdom Metazoa; phylum Arthropoda; class Insecta; order Diptera; family Tephritidae; genus Bactrocera; species Bactrocera zonata. The sequence continues at coordinate 27,792 of JBAWJQ010000004.1, read as the reverse complement.
CATATCAGGTGAATACGGGGAGTTGTTAAATGTGATTTTGGTCAAATAATCGATCACAAGATGTCCTTCGAATGTTGGATTCTGAGCATTTTTTGGTCCTCAGTCAATTTGTGCGGAACAAACCATGCACACACCTTTCAATATTTCCAGAGATCACGGATTTTGATTGGCCCACATGTTGATCGTCATTTGTGTCTTTACGACTACTTTGAAAACGTTGAAACTAATGTGCACTCTGCTACGGGATAGGAAGTCATCGCCATAAACTTGCTTGTAAAAGTTTTACCAATTTTAAAAGAAAATTTAATGTTGGTTCTTTATTTGAAGCGCACTGTCACACGGATATCACAAACATATTGACACTTAAAACGCAATAACTTCATTTCCAATCGTCATGTCATGAAATTCTCACTGGAAAATCGCTAAAGATAGCAGATTCTAACGCATTAGTCGAAATATAGATGGCGCCGTCAGGGGGTTCTGTTTACATTAAAAAGCACCTTGTATTTGTGCTTGATGAGATTTCGCTTGCATTTTGAGGGTTAGATTGTTGTAAATATTTATTTTTACTTCATTCTTCTTTTTAATAGTCGCAGACACCGCTTACGCGATTATAACCAAGTTAATAACAGCGCGCCAGTCGTTTCTTCTTTTCGCTACGTGGCGCCAATTGGATATCCCAAGCATAGCCAGGTACTTCCAACGGAGTGCAGGTCTTCCTTTTCCTCTGCTTCTCCCGACAGGTACTGCGTCGAATACTTTCAGAGCTGGAGTGTTTTCATCCATCCGGACAACATGACCTAGCCAGCGTAGCCGTTGTCTTTTAATTTTCTGAACTACAGGGTAGGCCATTTAAAGTTGACCCATTTGTTTCTAAAAAAAAAGAACAAAAGAAAACAATGTTTTTTGTTCATTTCAAAAATAATTTATTTTGGTCCAAGGGGATTTGTTTCAGCTAATATTTAAAAATTAGATCGCGTAAATGGGCACCTTTAGCTTTGACAGCTAAATGCACTCTTTTTTCGACATTTTCCATGACTTTGGCCAATGTTTCGGATGATATGGCGGCTGTTTCACGTCGAAGGTTGGCTTTCAGTTGAGCTAAGGTCTTTGGCTTATTAGCGTATACCTTGGATTTCAAATAACCCCACAAATAAAAGTCTGGTGGCGTCAAATCTGGTGATCTCGGTGGCCAGTCAACATCACCATTTTTCGATATCAATCGCCCGGGGAAAAATGGTCGCAATAAATTGATTGTTGGTCGAGCTGTATGGCATGTAGCCCCGTCCTGTTGAAACCAGAAGTTATCCATGTCATTTTCGCGAATAATGGGTATCACAAAATCCGTTATCATGGCTCGATAACGCTCACCATTGACTGTTGTCGTGGCTCCATCATCGTCTTCGAAAAAATACGATCCGATGATCATATTCGCGCAAACACCGCACCAAACTGTTACTTTTTGGTCGTAAAGAGGCTGTTCTTCAATTAATTGAGGATTTTCGGTGGCATAAAATCGGCAATTTTGCTTGTTTACGCCTCCATTCAACGAGAAATGTGCCTCGTCTGACATGATGAGTTTTCGCCAAAAGTCAAGTTCGTTTTCAGCCATTTCGATGGCCCATTTGCCAAAATTAAGGCGTCGCGGATAATCAGCTGGGTTTAGTTTTTGTGCCATTTGAATTTTATATGGAAACATCTTCAAATCTTTATGAATTATGCGTCGGAGAGTGGTGCGAGAGATGTCTAATTCCTGAGAGCGGCGATAACTCGATGTCGATGGAGTCTCCTCAATACTGGCTCGTACAGCTTCGATATTTTCATCAGACCGTCTTGTGCGTTGTCTGGATGCATGACTGGCATTACTGAGATTACCGGTGTTCACAAATTTTGCGTATAAAGACTTAATTGTGTTCTTAACTGGAGCACTTTTCACTTTATTTTTTTTGCGAAACGCACGTTGAGTTAACACAATTGAAAAGTTATTTTGAATATAAAGCTGAACAATTTCAGCGCGTTCTTTTGGAGTGTACTGTTCCATGGTATAAATTGTCTTCGAATGACGCTTCCAACGCGGTATGACATTAGCCAATTTGTCAGCGCTGGTTAAAGTTACAGCGTTGCCAGATGGGTCAACTTTAAATGGCCTACCCTGTATAACAATGTCGTCGTATATCTCGTACAGCTCATCGTTCCATCGAAAGCGATATTCGCCGTGGGCAACGCGGAAAGGACCATAAATCTTTCGCAGAAATTTTTCTCTCGAAAATTCGCAACGTCAACTCATCAGTTGTTGTCATCGTCCAAGCCTCGGCACCACATAGCAGAACGGGAATTATGAGTGACTTATAGAGTTTGGTTTTGGACTTTACTTCTCATTAGGTTACTCAGTCCAAAGTAGCAGCTGTTGTTAAGAGTTATCCAGCGATAGATTTCCAGGCTGACATTATTGGTGGTGTTAATGCTGGTTCCTAAATAGACGAAATTATCTACAACTTCAAAGTTATGACTGTCAACAGTGAAGTGAGAGCCAAGTCGCGAGTGCGACGATTATTTGTTTGATGACAGGAGATATTTCGTCTTGCCCTCGTTCACTGCCAGACCCATTTGCGTTGCTTCCTTGCTCAGTCTGGAGAAAGCAGAACTAACGGCGCGGGCGTTTAGGCCGATGATATCAATATCATCGGCATACGCCAGTAGCTGTACACTCTTATAGAAGATGGTACCTTCTCTATTTAGTTCTGCAGCTCGAATTATTTTCTCCAGCAGCAGGTTGAAGAAGTCGCACGATAGGGAGTCGCCTTGTGTGAAACCTCTTTTGGTATCGAACGACTCGAAGAGCTCCTTCCCTATCCTGACGGAGCTTTTGGTGTTGCTCAACATCAGTTTACACAGCCGTATTAGTTTTGCGGGGATACCAAATTCAGACATCGGTGCATAAAGGCAGCTCCTTTTCGTGCTGTCGATAGAAGCATGTTTATTTTTACATTACATCACATATTCAACCATTTTCCATTTATTTAAAGTAAACTAGTGAACTAAAACCCTAAACTAACCACTTAACCGCATTGCCGAAATGACATTAGTAATATTTAGAGCCAAGCGCCAGTCAACGCCAAATATTTTTGGTTAATCAAATGCTTTTATTAAATCTAATTAATACACAGTTTCGACACTAATTTACCGCTGCGTTGATTGCCACTTAATAAGCCACAGAATGCTCATTAAATCGCCAACTGTCAATTTCCAAAAAACACACACACATTCAGATGTGGTATGCATATGTATGCGTGATATGAGCACAGGCCAACAGCAGTTATTGAGTTCGTGTTTTGAAAATCTGGAAATTGCACACCAGGGACCAAATTAACCTGCAACACGAGCAGACACGACAGGACCAAAACAGGTTACGCCCATGCGAGCATAGAAATACAGTTAGACATACATATGCATGTATAGATAATAGTGCATTTGAGTTGGTCCTGCCACTAATTGCGCGCTTGCACCAACTTGCCGCAAATTAGAAAATTGTTTTTCGAAAACAAAAAACAGCTAATCAGAAAATCAAGCAACAATAACAAATATATAAGCGTAAACGAAAGTATTTCAACAAACTGACACTTGACTTTTTTGACAGTTGTTCAATGTTGCACGCTGACGGGTCAAATATTAGCTGAAAACAACAACAACCACAACAAACGATGACCGTAGAGTTCACATAACGGCAGCAAATTAAATTCTTCGAAAGTGACAGGACGCAAGCATTAGTTGCTGCCTGCACACACAAGGACACACCCAAAGACACAGCTCTGGCTTAAATGAACTGTACAAGCCCCAGCGGTCAACTTAATTTTATAATTCCTTTGACACACCGAATATTTCCACCTTGCACCTTACGCCACCATTTACAGGTGTGGCATGCTCATAAGCCACGCACAAGGTGCACAAGACGCACAGGTGGCAGGTAATAAATTTGAAAATTTCAACACGAGAAATTTAATTGACTTGAGCAGGTAACGGTGCGGGGAATTATGCCGAGTATAAGAGTGTATGCGTGCGTGAGCAAGTTCATTAGCCTCAAAGAGTGAAAGTTCGGTCACAGCTGCCAAAATTCGGAGCCGCAATAGTTTTGTCATTATTGACAGCTCTGCTGGATATGTCATTATTACTTATAAGAATTCCTATTCTCCTGTGTTTTGTTGCTGTTGACTGACAGTTGACATTTGTCATGGTTTTTGTTACAGCAAAAAGGCTAGGCGGTTTTCTTTTTTCACATGTAAATATCTCGAAATGACTGAGGTCATAATTGTGTGTGACTACTTGCAACATATGATCGTTGAAATTAAAGTGGCAATGCGATAGTGACATTAAACAGCTCCCTTAATGTGTTAATTAAACAACAACACCTTTTCGTTAGGCTTGCCTACACTTTGTGGCATATCCATTAATTTAATATTTTATTTTGGGTTTCCAAATTCAAACATAACAAACAGGTTGATGGAAATGCAAATAAAAAAACATAAGATTAGCTGAGGATTGTTTGTTGAGCGAAATTCTGGCTGATTTACCCATTTTTAGTTAAAAGTTTTGCTAAATGTCCTAGATAAATGAAAGCGGACTCAGGTATGGTTGAAAAATTTTAACAAATTTTTAACACATCTGAAAGAAAAGACTTCCTAACCTTATTCGATGCGGCAATGATGGAAATGAAATGAAAGTCGATACGTTGCCACTGTGGAAAATTACTATTTTATTCTTCGAATAGAGTAATTTTGCCTGCAATCGAGTTGGCTCAAAAATTAGAATAGGCAGATTTTTAGACATGCCATAGCCAAAGATTAATTCCAGCGTAGTAAAAAATATAGAAATACATACTATAAGTTCAGTTCCAACTCCACTTGTCCATAATTTGGGTTCTCGATCACAGGCCCATTTCTGGCAGCGAGTATAACTTAACTAAACTAAACTATAAGCAAATGCAAATGCGCAGCAAAAGGATAAGACAAGAACTAAGGACTTATTAAATTGGTCCAAGAAAAGCATATACAGACTTACAGCTACCATAATGCGGCATTGACCATTTGGAGAACATGCGTTAAAAATATGAATAAACTATAAAAATACTTGCGAAATCGAAGAAAGTAAAGAAACGGTTCTACACTTCCTAGTTAGTGAGTATCAAAGAGGCGCATCGAGTGCACTTTGAACCCGTAGGGGCTGTACTCCTATCCATCTAAAACCCGTCAAAAATCACAAAATAAAGCAGAAACTCTTATGGATTGCGTCCCTATAACCTTTTAAGACCAATCCTTAAGGGTGAGTACAAGCGGCGCCCGTTGAATTAACCTACATGACAACTTGAGACGTCGCACCGCCAACAAACTAATTGGGCATTACTAGTGTGGCTTTAGACAACAACTGACCAGATATTCACCATCCGCCAAATGCACTAAAAGGAGCTGCCTTTATGCCACTATTTCTGAATTTGGCATCCCCGCAATGCAGCTGTGTAAACTGACGTTAAGCAATACCAAAAGTTCTAACAGGATCAGAATGGATAATGCATCCCTGTCCTGCTAAATGGTGCAGAGGAATGGGACAACTTCTGAAGAGCCGGCGTTACGAGTTTTCGAAAGAAAGGTTCGGCGGAAGATTTATGTTTCTTTGGACATTGACAACGGCGAATACCGCAGTGGGTGGAAGGATGATCTGTACGAGATATACGACGACATCGACATAGTTAAGCGAACAAAAAGACAGCGGCTACCCTGACTAGGAGATGTCGTCCGAATGGATGAAAACACTCCAGCTCTGAGAGTCTCGACGCAGTCCCCGCCGAGGGAAGCCGAGGAATACGAAGACCTCCACTTCTTTCGAAATACCAGGTGGGAAGGACACGGCTAAACTTGAAACCTCCGATTGGCGCCAAACTGCGAAAAGAAAGTAAGTCCGTTCTAACCTTGGCTATAATCGGGTAAGCGGTGTCTGCGCCAATAAAGAAGAAGACAGCACATTTTCAATTTTACTGATTTCGAGATTCCTTTATTTAACCCTTCTGCACAAATTGAGATTGTAACCCTCATAAACAATTTGTGGGTCAATATGACCCAATAGCAAAAACACGTCAGTATGGTAAAATTATAATGGCAAACTCATTTTTTTTATTATTCAAACATAAAATTAACAAATTCAAAATTGTTTTCAATAAGAGTCAGTAAAAATACATCAATTCTGACAATTTATACATATAACTGCCTTTACACTATGTTGTTTGCATATAAATTTCAAGCATTTATCGCAACGAACTGAACGCTTGTTGGAGTTTTTAGTATGTGGACAATAAAAACATCTTTGTCTCTTACTCAAGAAGCATAAAGGAGAATCTTGAGGCTGCACGGCCGTGGATAAACTGGGAGTGTCTGCTGCGACTACTTCCTGGATGTTTTCCACAACTCTTTTTGCAGAAGGACCATAGGGCTTCCGCTTTCGGCGTGCAATGTGCGGGGTTACCAAAGATGTGGCCAAGTCTACTAAAAATAATCGCCGCTTAAAGTTTTTAGTTCTGTTCCATTCGGGATTAAGTTCGGTCCATATAACATATGCGTTATATCCCGAAACATCGACCATATTGGAAAAGAGTGCAACTGGCCATCATTTCGTTTGGCGTTTACATGTGTACGTTGCTACTAATTGGTCCAGCGCATCAACACCTGCTTTAGTCGCATTGTAGTGATGTATTATTTCTGGTTTCTTTTTCTGATCAAAAAAAATCAGAAAGTAAAGTTCAATACCGTTATCATTAGGCACCGCAAAATTCACAAATGAGCACTAGCACGCTTTTTCTCTTTAGTCCCATTTGAGCATAAATTTTCTTAGTGGTCAAAATGACCCACAAATTGTATACGCGTACGAAAAGTTTTTAAAAAATTATAAAAAAAAACTGGCTCGTCCAAAAAAAAAAAAAATGTGTCCGTACAACTCATCATAAGACTCAGACTGAGGATATCAAAATGGTTTTATGAGCAATTAGCTATCCTAAGGCATGGTAATATGCGTTTGTTTCTTAAATTTGGGTCATTTTGCCCCAATTTGTGCAGAAGGGTTAACTCATCAAAGAGGGTGTGTTAGTTCATTGACAATCTTTAAAACAATTTCAGACTATCGCCATCAAAGAAGGAAATTTATTGTATACAGCATAGTATGTACATGTATACAAAGACTTAAAAAAATTTCTGATAATGTATTAAATCTTGGATATAACTACAAAGAGTAGAAGAAGAAATAAATTAGTATGTTTTAGGCAAGGTTATGCGATATAAATGCTGAAACCATCTTCCACGGATAATCCAAGAAGCATGAGATAGAGCATTCAAATGATCCCGCTCAGGAAAAATGTCATTTGTTATTGGATACCGTTTGTGGGTTTTGTTACTATTATAACACTAGGTTTGTGAAGATCCTCGTAGTTGACGTAACTTTCCAAGCTAGATGAGAACTCTTCTATACCAGAAGGTAAAAATTTCTTCAGGTACAAGGGCCATTCCGTAAGTACGGTAGTCTTTTGGTTCTCAAAGCTTATGAAGCTCTTGTTTAGTTTTGTAAGGCCTGTTTTTCAGGAGACAAAAAAAACCAAAAAGGTGCCAAATTGATTCTCGTTGGACACTTATTGAGACCTATTGAGATACTTTTTAGAAGTTGAAAAGAAATTTGGAATTAAATTGCACTTTGCAATCTTTAAATATTAATTGCAGATTTGATAAATAGGACTTATTCTTCATTAAAATATATCCTCAGGCTGTCCTCATTAGTTCTCAAGCCCTAACTGGTCGTTTTATAAGACTGGAACGGAAAAATTTTTTGAACGATTCATCCTCCACTAGTTACTTTATTCAAATTCTATATTTTCATATATTAATCATTCTTCGGCTCAACTTAATTTTATGCCTCACACCCGCCGCTCTAAGCCAACGCGCGCCATGTGTTGTTAATTATTTAAATACCAACCAGAGTAAAACCTGCAAGAGCTTACATCTATGAGTATATGCGTGTGCGTATGTACGAGAGATAGTCGTGTTTAGATTTCTTCAAAGTCACCATATTGCGTGCTTATCATTATCACCATCAGCAACACCAACACCAACACCAAAAGCCCACTCGAAGTTGAAATTAAGTGTAACTACTGACATGAGAGCCGCTGCCACAGCGCCCATGCCACATTTTTGACTTATAGCATATAAGTATACATTTAGTTTATTTGTGATGTCAGCATCATCGAACATAATCGCACTATTTATTGCCATGATACAACATAATTTTACAACAATACACAAACAAAAGCCAAAATTTAGCGACAGTCAAAGTGTATGTGTGTGTTGCAAGTAACTTTCGTTGCTGCTATGGTTATGAATATGTATATAAATATATGACATGATTAGCATCCCTCATATATGCCACATCTGTTACAATTTTGATAGAAGCCAACAAATTTTTAATACCCAACACTCCATGCCACTACGAAGCAATCGCTTTGGGGTGTATATGAGAAAGTGAATGCGTGTGTGTGGCAAGTTTGAACATGGGTGATGATACCGACGACATGGGTGCGGCCACCCGGGGTTAAATAGTCGTTTTTGTAGGTCGCTCACTCGCCTGTATGCTTGCTGTGCCGCTGTTTGCCTGCAGGAAAATTAACTAAAATTCATGCCACAAAAAGTAGCTCGACTATTGCGACGTCTTTATGAATTTACACCGATAATATTTACGTACCAGCGTGTATTTAGATGGGATTGTAAGTGAATATAGAATTTCCGAGCCTTTGGCCAAAAAAATGTTGCACGTGCAATATTTGCATTTAAGTCTAAGCGCATTAACGTTTTATTGTGTGCTCAAACAAAGCGACGGAAGGAAAATAGCACAACATTTTTTGGTAATCACTATTAGTGCACAAAAAGTGAAAATATGTGCGCTCCTGCCACACATGTGGCATGCATGAATTTGCACAAGGTGTATGTGACCCTCAACTAGCGCTTACTATCGCGGCAGCATGCTTTCCCCGGCATTCAGTTTTAGTAAACACTTGCATATGTGTGGGCAATTAAGTATTTGCTGCTTAGGTTTTGTGGCATGTATAAAAAACTTTTCTAAAAAAATACGTTTGCTACCTTTTTTGCGTCTCTTATTACTGTGTTTTGTTGTTTTCTTTTTTTGTTCTTGTTTTGACCGACCAGCAAGTGCAAATCACTGCTATCGGATTAATTATGGTCAGTGAACTCTCAGTCGCCCGCACCCCGCCTTGCGCAAAATTAACTTAGCTAGCTTGTTGCATGTTACGTCTGTTTGTGTGGACGTTAACATACTTTAGTCTGCTTACATTATAACTTTGCTGTGCTTGCATCCTTGTTTGACTGTTTGTCCCGTTTGCCACTGTTCCCTGTACCCAAACACTTGACTATTCGCCCATACAGACGGATTTGAATATGTCCAGATATGACCAAATATTTGCCTTTTGTTGCATGCATACTCAGCACCACAACACCGTCTTCAACATTACTAGCGTCACGTTGCAGTTATTAGTTTTGCTGCTCTATGAGTTTGTTTTTTATTCCTGCAATATTTGTTTCCTTTTTTAATGCCACACTGTGTGGCATGATTGGCAAATTAATACCTTTTGACTCGAGCATTAATTGTGGCTCTCGCTTATTTTGCGTTTCTGTTTTTTATTCGCTTCTCTAATACTCATATCTCAAATGTGGCGTCAGAACTTTGCATAGTTCAGCCATAATTTTAGTTTTATTAGGGTTGCCTGCATTAACCGGCGTCAAATTCATATGAAAATTTTAGCTTTAAGCTGCTTAAGCGCATATGTTGCACATATGGTATTTGCTAGAAAAAATAAATATTTAACCAATAATACTGCTTACGTAGAGAAAATTGAGCGATCATTCTTGGTTTAAATAAACTTATAAGTTTTGATTTGTGAGGACAACAAATCCAGCTTCGAAAGTTTGTTTCAAAATGGGTAATATAATCTAGACTGGAGTATAAGTCATTATAAACAAACAAGAACAAAAAAAAATATAATTTAATTGTCTAGTATTTGTTTTTTGTTTTTTTGGTGAGCGATAAGATACAGGACAATTAATCACTCCATTATAAAAGTTTGTTGTGCGATAAGATGCATCGAAATATTTGATTGATTTTCATACCTCTGGTCGAAATTTCAGTCCGATTACAACTTGTACAGGCAGTTTAAAAATTTGTACTGGCTAACTCGATTATAATAACATTGCTTTCATCATCTTCCATTTACACTTTTTTTTGTCCATCAATGTAAAGGGTTATCCAATAGGGACGCCATAAAGGTAGACTAATAGGGGCAGCAAACGACGCAATATTTTCCCGCTCTTTGACATTTATCTTTAGCAAGGTTTGCCATTTTATCATAAAAAGATATACGATTCGACATTATTAAAACTTACTACCGCATTTTAGGGTCAGTGGCCTCAACTTTAAGAGCGCTATGTCCAATTTATGGTCCTCATAATCTTCCTGTCAGAATAACCATTGAGCGTCTAGTGGAAAAATTTGAATCCACAGACGCAGTACAAAATGTGTCAGTGAGACAAAGAAGTGCCCGTAGTGTCGAGAATATTGCTGCCACTAGCGCATCAATTGAGGAAGACCCAAATCTGTATCTCCTCTGATATTGGCTTATATCCTTACAAGATCAAATTGACGCGAGAACTAAAGCTTTGGACCACTAGAATCGTCGTATGTTCGTGAATCGGGCTGAGCATTAACTTGAAAACTATACGGATATTCATCGAAAATCGATGAGGCTCACTTCTGGCTGAATAGCTTCGCCAGTAAGCAAAATATGCGCTATTGGTCAGGCAGCAATCCACCGTGCTCCATGAGTCACTATTGCATCCCGAAAAAAGTACGTTTTTGTGCCATTGGACCGTGCTTCGTGAATGGGAAGCGCTACCGCGTCATGATAACCATTTTAATATAATATTTTAGGGCCGAATTGAATGATATGGACGTGGAGAATATGTGGTTCCAACAAGACGGCGCCACAATCCACGCAGCGAATATCACAATCGACTTAGTGAAAACCAAGTTTGGTGAACGTGTTATCTAACGAAATGGCGCAGTCAATTATTTGACATTTTGACACCGTTAGATTATTTACTGTGTAGCTGCGTCAACTCTATGGTCTGTGTCAACACCCCAGCGACAATTCATGAACTTCGTACGAATATCGAAAGTGAAATTGCAACAGTATCGGGCGATTTATGCTTGAAAAATGTCGAAAATTGTGTTCAGCGTCTAGAGTTCAGCAAGCGTGCTCGTGGTGACCATGCAAAAGAAATCGAGTTACATACATAATGGCGTCGAATGTACTTTTAAAGGATTACGGAATTTCATTGATATTCCAAACCGTTTTTGTTTTATTTCTTATTGCAAACCCCAGTAAAAGTCTAATACTGCCCAAAATCAAATGGGTTCTAAGGGGTCTAAAGATTTTGAGTGATATTGAAAAATCATTTAAAAAATAACAAAAGCTCAACATTCATCCGATTGCCTTTCTTTTTTTGATGTATACGAAAGAAATCGTTATGTTTAATTTAAGCTAAATGATTGTAAAGCATCTTTTGAGTATAAAGTTTCCTTTGAAAATGAGGTCCTTATTTGACTTAGCATTCTTTTAACAGCTTGATGTCTAATGGATCCGTTTACGGAACATATGTATTACAACTCTACCGGAGACTTTTCGGAGCAAAATTAGTAATTTATAAGGATTTTGAAATTTTGAATTTTTGTTTGAAAAATTTTTCGATTTTAGGTCGATATAAGGTTTCATCCATAATATGTATTTCAAAACAATATGCAGTATATTTAAGACATAATGAAGGGCAAGGAAGGTAAGTTCACACCACCTCATAAAAGAAAAAGTTCTTTGTACAAGATAAAAAACTCAGGTACTCCAATTTTTCAAATACATTTTGAGGTTATGTGAAAAAGTCTATAGAGAAAAGCAATATGTATTTTCATTACCTACAATATTTCCATTAAACATTTTTCTATAAATTTTTTAGTTTTGCCGGAAATCCAACGGTTTTTTGTTTTTTAAAAATTCACTCACGCCCCTCCCTTCCTTTTACTGCCCTAAGAAGGCCTGTAAATTATTTTTCACTTAAAGTTTGCTATTTTCTGATGGGTTTCAACGTACTATGAATTTCTTTCTTTTTTGCCACTTTCAAAGACTAGCCTATTAATTTAAATTTCAGAAAATGAACTTTATATCTGAAAGGGCTTAAACAACTTCATTTACTTGTAAATGGGCATCGTTATTGTGTTCATATCAGCTTTGCTAGTATGCATCTTTAAAAGACTGTGACAGATCTTGATTTTTGTTGTGGATAAGCTGCTTGGTTAGTGCAGTTGCAACATTTAATCGCTCTCTTAGAACCGCTCAATATTTAGTTATGCTAATTTTTATGCAAACTCTCTGTTTGTTAAGCTATCCACACGATTTTATTTCAAAAAGAGCTCAAGCATGAAACTTAAACACACATGTAAACGCTTATTTAAACACGTAATTGTTATGTGTCTACATATCTAACGACGTGTTTACCTTGTCTTGACTGCGTGCCAATAAAAAATTTTAAATTAGAATTCAACGTTCCCATTTTGATAATTTGGCTGCTTAGCACCCTACGTTAAAAACATAAAAAGCGTTTTTATTTCTCAAACGTCACTCTAACACCTTCAAGCCGCCTAATCGCAACAAAACGCCTAAATTGACAACTTAATTTGCATAAAATACTTAAATACTCTGTCCCTCGTCAAACCAATTTTTATGCGCAGTTCTTTGTTTGTCTGTGTGTCTGACTTCCTTCCTTCACCAATAGAAAAAACTACATAAAAATTTCCTTTTAAATATATTCACCGTCCGTGTGTAATTATTTTTATGAGCGTCACCTCCTTTAAGCTGTTGCACAAACACAGGTGGCATGCATATTAACCGAAAAACCATAAAATCGCTTCATCATTATCTGCTGCAACATATTTCCAGTAACCGCATTGCTGCCTTCTCTCCTTTGCACCCAATGTCTTTCATCACTTGACGTGTTAATTTGACACTAATTTATTCACGCACCAAATTTAAGGCCCCGTAACAGTAGGAGCGCAATCCTAATTTAAAGACTCGTAAAAATTCCGTTAATCATAAAAATGTTTATGGGTTTTTAATTAATGCGAAAAGTGGAATTTGCTGAAAGAATAATGATAGTATTAAAGCAAACTAAAGAACTTAAACAGCATGATCCGTGCAAGTTTAGTTCCTAATGACGTTAGCTTTTATCGCAGCCCGGTTCTCTTATAATTTGTCGTTTAACGTAAGCGAGTATCTACAATATCACGGCCGAGTTAATTAGATTAACTAGAAAATCAATTTAACACTTAAATAAATAATTTCTCTAAAACAAAAAACTATAATTAAATTTCACTCAAGACTTTTAAAGTCAATTGCCAAAAACGCTTCTTGTTTCGTAATATTCTGTAGAGTTATAAAGTTTCCACTACGATTTTGATCTCGTTCACAAAAGCACACCTGTCATACACTTCGCAAGTTGGTGTGTAATGAGAACCCCTTGTGGATTCAAATTTTAATTGGATTTTTTAATAGAAAACATTTTCATTCTTACATCCATTACCGTCCATTGCTCCCATGCTTGAGTAAGAGAGTCGATCAAGGTAATTCTAGCGGAGCACCTTGTCGTATAATAATAGCATTAGTTAAAAATCGAATAGCTTTAATAATATAAAAAGCATTCGGACCTCCACGGATTTGCTGTACACCAAACAACATAACAGACATAATTTTGTCTTAAGCACGAAAGAAAAAAAATTTTTTGAGAGTTTTCCTTTTTATCGGTTATCACTAAATATTTGGTCAAATAATCGTCCTTCGAATGTTGGATTCTGAGCGATTTTTGCAAACCGTGCACACACCTTTCGGAAGCCCAAATGTTTCGTCAAAATGCGATAAGACGATGTTTTGGAGATGTTCAATTCCATTTCCATGAATTTCAATGATGAATTCGGCAGAGTTTTGATGAATTCACGCACAGTTTCGATGGAATTTCCGTTGATCAGGGATTTTGATTGACTCATATGTTGATTGTCATTTATGTCCTTACGACCACTTTGGAAACGTTGAAACCACTCGTGCACTCTGCTACGGGATAGGCTATCATCGCCATAAACTGTTTTCATCAATTGAAACGTTTCGGTAAAAGTTTTACCAATTTTAAAACAAAATTAAAATGTTGGCTCTTTGTTCGAAGCTCATTTTCGCACCGATAACACAAAAATACTGACACATAAACTGCAATAACTTCACTTCCAATCAATGAAATGTCATGAAATTCTCACTGGATAAACGATAAAGATATCAAATTCTAACGCACCAGTCGACATATACATATGTAGATGGCACCAAGGGCGCTAGATTCAAAAAGGACTGTTTACTTTGGAACGCTCCTTGTAGTACCAAAGGAATAATTAATTTTTTACTGCCAATTGTTCCCATGTAAGGACGCCAATTTCTTCTTAAAAATAAAAATGCATTTTTCTCGAAACTCTGCTTTTTTTTAGATGTGGTCACCATGTTATCTCAAATTTTTATCAGCCGATTTTAAAAGTTAAAATTTGTAAAATCAAAAATTCGTCAGAATGTAAAGAACCACCTTTATTTTTGAGTAATCGGCTTTTTTTTAATTTTCAGGCTTACAATTTCTTGAGACAGCTACATTTGTACTTATCAAAAAAAATCATTATTTATTTTTTAACCCCTTTTTCCCTCTACTTCAATGATGCATAACTCATTGAACTTTTATTTTTTTTTTTTCAAATAATAAAGGAGTTCACAATGAAAATATCAGATGTTTTTTTATACATTACCAAAAAAAAAAACTCGAAATTCGGCCTCTTTTTATATACTTATTTTTCCTTGAATGAATTAATAAATAATAGTGAATACAACTTTCTACCAACACATTTGATTTGGACGTTTATGGGTCCTTCCGATAATATTTCCAATACTACCATAAACAGATACTTCTTGACTTTTTAGCTTAACATGTTCTTAAAGTGAATTTTTCCGGTTTCGGAAAATAAAACTATTACCGCGAATGTAGATATATAGAGGCTTGATTTTGTTTCTTAATCGATCCAAATATATATTAATTTAAAATAATTTGGCAAATTTTATAACTCCAAATGTAATTTCATATTCTACAGTGTAGCTATTTTCATGGTCAAAAGTGTATTCAATAAAAATTTATAGAGTTATATTTGCTTCAATTACGTTTACCAAAACATGTATTCGTATACTTTTAAATTCATGAAAATTCGTTTTCCTTTTGGTCATAAAAGTTTTTACAGCCTTTTTGATAACTGTAGTTTCCCACTCTTTTTACTTATTCCCCACCATGCATCGCTATTGACTAATTGCCCTCATTAACTTCGCGGTAACGTGTGGCACCCTGCCGTTGAGCTCGTTCCTAGCACTTCCTTTGCTATACAGTTATATACACTTATATATGTATATTTATATGTCATTGTCCTTTCTCGGTTTTAATGTCTTTTCCGCTGACGCGCTCGCTGATAGATCACCTGTGCTCAGCATATGCGAGCATTTTAAACGAAGAGATAAAAATCATCCGAGCCTGTCGCACAGGTTGGCCGAGGTAATATCTAGTACATATGTATGTACACATGCATTTAGTCGTTAAAAGTCCTGTGCAGCGACAATGAATTTTGTTTTGATGAATGTTGTGTTAATGGCATGTCATTTCGAAATTCTATGCATTCGCTTTTGTTTTCAGCGTTTTGTGATCTCAAAACGTTGATAAGCCGCCAGCGAGTGGTTGGGAGAACGAGCAGCAGAACAAAAGACACAGAAAAAAGTTGTAATAACAACAGCGTTAATGGTTAACACTTTAGCACAACTGGACGGCGGCCGGCGGTTGCGCCTGTAGGCGTAGGCGTCATAAATTGCTAAAGTGAAAAATTACATAAATTAGTACTGACAAACCAAAAACGTCGAAACCGGTAAAAACTACACAATTACTGTCTCATTGCACACACATATACACTTAACAGCACTCGTATCCTTTTGCCATTAAAAGTTGTAAATTGAAAGGATTCATTCGGCGGCAGGATTTGATGTATCACCTCTGCGGTTCAGAGCAACATGTTGCCCGCACACTAATGTGGGAAATTTTTTTATGCCGCCTTTTTCTATTTGCTCAGCCGTCCGGTGAAAGCCTTTCATTTCCGCTTTCATTTGCTATTGGTTATCTGATTTGGTGCACAGGATACTAGAAAATATGAGTAATCATATTTTTCTAAATTCACCGGAAATATTAAGAAATAAATATTAGCTGCCACATCGTTGGCATGTTGCATGTTCGCTTGTTTTATTAAATGCACACATTAGCGTTTCATTGTTTGTTGGAACTTTTTTGGTAAATTGTTAGTTAGTTTGTTATTGTTTTTGTGCCCAATAAAGCGTGATTTTGTAAGCAGGACTTTTTTTTGGGTGCAAGGAAGTGCAAATGTGCTTGTCATTAAATACTAGACAGCTGAGTGAGCTCCTTTATGAATACGGAAAATAGGGGAAAAGTTCGTAAACAAAGCAACTGAATACATTTGGAAGCCTGATATATTAAGTGTGCTGTTTGACAACTTAAAAATGGCACACAATGGTATTTGGATTCTGCGACTTTTTTTTATTTCTATTATAATAATAAAACTTCAGAGACAGATTTGCTCTACATACATATATATATTATTATAATTTTTCCTGCTATTTTCTGAACTATTATATTCTAAAGAGTTATTTGGAATCTCTAAATTCGAATTTTATTACAAACTTAAGTTTTAACTTCAACCGAGTTTCCAAAAACTATTCAATGTTCACTGCTTTTTAAAATATATATAAATTGGTGTGCAATAAATTTTTATAGTTTTATTCTAATTCTAAATGCATATATATGAGATTTAACACTTGTTCATTAGCTTCTAAGGCTGTGGTAACTCATTACGGAAAGATAGAAGCGAATAATAGTAGAAAGGAGAAGCGATAATATTTTCTAAGAATAAATTTCACGTTACTGTCAAAAAGTGGCTTGATACATATATTAGCAAATATGACATTTTCTAATCAGCCGATACTGAGAACTTCTTAAATATTTTTTGTTTAAGTATACGTATATTAGTAATCACCATGCAATATCACTGAGTCAGACATTAAAACCCTTCAAAATTTGATTAATGTAGTTGTAGCTTGATGGTACATAACTATTTTAGTGTTATTAAAGAATCTACTTTGGGTGAAAAAAGCACCCGAAAATTGTAAATTAATTTCCGGGTAAATGATATTTTACAAAAATGTATTTTGCAAAGTTGGTAGCACTGTTCTTAAATTCTATGTCAAATATGAGCGCGATCATATCAACCAGTTTGTTCATAGCAGCTGCATACCATAAGTTGGTAGGTCTTAGTAGTGCGTTGCGATTTTTACAATGGATAAAAATATTGAATTTGTCTCAAATTTTGTATTTCCAACCAAATTTCGTGTATGAAATTGGAAAGAGTTTACGGCGATTCATTTTTATCAAAAACACAAGCCTACGAGTGGTACAAAGCCTTCAACGGTCAGGAGATAGTGAAGACATCCCTCGTTCAAGACGACCTTCGACCTCTTCATCTGATGAAAATATTAAAAAGGGGAAGAATATGGTGCTTAAAAATATTCATGCCAGTGTTAGACAAATGGCAAGATCTCGACATCTCTCCCGAGTCCGCTTGAATGAAAATAGCTACCAAAATTTTGGGTTTGAAATGCGTTCTTGCCCTACTTGTCCCAATAAAGCTGAATGTTTTTAGCATCGAGGCTCGATTGTGACCGAGTTTAAAGACAAAAACGCAATGAAACGATCGATCAACCACCGTATTCACCAGATTTGGCTTCGTAAGATTTTTTCGCGCTCCCCAATCTGAAATTGCCGCTCCGTGGAACGCATATTCAGTCGAACGAAACAAAACTCGCTGAAGACCATCCCAAAAGTACTTATGAAAAGTATTTTGAGGACTGGAAAAATCGTTGGCATAAATATGGGGTTATTTTGAAGGCGACAAAAAAATATTGATAAAATAAATATTTGAGTTTTACTTACAGTTTCCGGATACTTTTTGGTTACAATATATAATAAATAAAATAAAATATGTGGATTCAAAAATTCCATTTTCTGAAAGCGCAATCATGAAAAATTGATTACTCATTACCTTACCACGATAAATACCACTGTTTCCAAATGATCCAATTCTATTAATAAAATAATCGTTCTCCAGTCTGTGCTCGCTGCTCGTCGAATGGTTGGAAATTTCGAGCGCAAGCTTTCTATAAATGATGTTCAAGTGCCAAAAAGAGAAAGAAGAAAGTTCGGTGTAATGAAGAACACAATTTGTCGATTCCAAGACGTTCTCAAGAATTGGGACTGTCTCAGCCTACAACCTGGCGATTTTTGAGAAATAATTTGGGCCTGCATCCGCATAAAATTGTTCTCACTTAAGAACTGAAAACATTGGAACATCATTAACATCGTCAATTTGCTGATTTTGCCTTGAAACAACTTGAAAACGATAAATACTTTTTTAAGAAAAAAAATGTTTGCGATGGTGCTCTCGGTTATCTATCAAATTAGGTGAACTTACTTCGAACCAGAATCGACAGTTTTGTTTATTTAACGCATCAACCGAAACAACCATTACATTCACCAAAACTGATTGTTTGGTGTGGGTTTTGGTTTGATGGAATCATTGATCGGCACTTCATTCGAAATAAATGTGCTGACGATGGTAACCAACTTTTTATGGCCGCAATTGAAAGAATTTGATCTTGCCAACATCTGAATGCACTGGATGCACGTGCATCGACTGAATTATTGCGAGAAAAGTTTAGAGATTCGATTAACATCATTTGACTACTACTTGTGTGGTTATTTGACGTCATTGGTCTTTAGCAATAAACCAGACTCTCTTCAAGCTTTAGAAGTCAATATTGAACTTTCTATTCATGACAAACGACTTGATTTAATGGAAAGAGTTCTCGAAAATTGAGTTCATCGAATTCTTTCCTGCAAAGGAAGTCGTGGA
The DNA here is from genome assembly GCA_037783105.1 of Bactrocera zonata. Lineage (NCBI taxonomy): Eukaryota > Metazoa > Arthropoda > Insecta > Diptera > Tephritidae > Bactrocera > Bactrocera zonata. The sequence continues at coordinate 8,562 of JBAWJQ010000004.1, read as the reverse complement.
GGCAATTAGAATGATATTATATTCACAACTTAATTGTCCCGATTCTACTTCACATTAAAATAGCATTTAAATTACCTTAACAATTTGTGTGTGTTTTTTTTTTTTTTTTTTTTTTTTATAAGAAACCATATTACTCTTATTGGAAAATCCTGTAGATATAGCCATATTTGAGGGATGTTCGGTGATTTTATTTATGTTTAGTGACAAAAGAGTTAAGCATAAGAAACGCTAAAAGGATCTGAAGTACTAGAGCGTTCGCAATGACCAAATTTATCTGCAAATTGCAAAAATGGTACTTAACAAATTTAATAATTCTGTATTTAGATAAAATTTGTATGAGGCTTGGTTGGGAGTTTTATACCCTGAACAGGGTATATTAAGTTTGTCACGATGTTTGTAACACCCAGAAGGAAGCGTCGGTGATCCTATAAAGTATATTTATAAATGATCAGTATGTTGAGCTGAGTCGATTTAGCCATGTCCGTCTGTTTGTCCGTCTGTCTGTCTGTATATATACGAACTAGTCCCTCAGTTTTTAAAATATCCTTTTGAAATTATGCAAACGTCATTTTCTCTTCAAGGAGCTGCTCATTTGTCGGAACGGTCGATATCGGACCACTATAACATATAGCTGCCATATAAACTGAACGATCGGAATCAAGTTCTTATATGGAAAACTTTCACAATTGACAATGTATCTTACCAAATTTGGTATAGATCATTTTCTAGGGCAAAAATGTAATCTCCGACAAAATTGTTCAGATCGGTTAACTATAGCATATAGCTACCATACAAACTGATCGATCGGAGTCAAAGGCTTTTATGGAAAACTTTCACATTTGACAAGATATATTCACGAAACTTGGTATATATTATTTTCTAAAGCAACAATGTAATCTCCGAAGAAATTGATCAGATCGGTTAACTATAACATATAGCTGCCATACAAACTGAACGATCGGAATCAAGTTCTTGTATGGACAACTTTCACATTTGACAAGATATATTCACGAAATTTGGTATATATTATTTTCTAAGGCAACAATGTAATCTCCGAAGAAATTGTTCAGATCGGTTAACTATAGCATATAGCTGACATACAAACTGAGCGATCGGAATCAAGTTCTTGTATAGGCAACAATGTAATCTCTAAAAAACTTATTCAGAACGGGTTACTATAGCATATAGCTTCCATACAAACTGGACACATAGTTACTAACAGAAATGCACCTGTGAAGGGTATTTAGCTTCGGTGCAACCGAAGTTAACGTTTTTTCTTGTTATATATGTAAATTGATATGCAAATTCAATTAGTATTTATCTGGGCAAAACTCTCCGATAAAAATCGTTTTATTTATTGACCTCTATGACTCTATATTGCCCCGAAAAATATGACCTTTATTTACTTTTCAGCCGATACATTTTGACATTTTAATTAACGTGTTATATTAGTGTTGAAAATGTCATTATTTCTTAATATAAATCGAAAAATAAAATATACTTTTCTCTACTCATACACGACACTTCAATTTAAAAACCCTGTACCACCGCATTTTCGCCACTCAACTACCGAAAGAGGATCGCAAAAAAATTGCAATCCTACATGATGTATACACAATGGAATGTGCAACAAATTGTTTCAATTAACTAAATTAAATTTGCACGCGCCCCACGACGTTGATGATGAGAAGCCAGGACTATAAACCGACGTCGAAAAGGACTAAAGGGATGTAGCATAACGGTCAGTCAATCAGTTAGCTCAGCAGTCCAGTCGATTGATTGGTTTGGTTGGTGGCATGATTGGTCAGCGTGCGAATGACAGCCGGTTGACAAGCAAGTGAAAATATTTTTTTTTTGTTCTACCTTAGTCCTCACGTGCTGTGATATACACAAGAGCTGACCAAAGTGATTGACTGTTTACAAGAGGTAATAAAGAAGGGCGACAATAATGAAAACACAACAACAATTACTGCAATAACATTTAATACAAGCATGTAATATCGGTGTACAATATAAATTACGCCGCTTTTGGTGCGGAAAAGCCGCCGACGCCTACAATTGGATTTTCTGCATGCTGCAGGGCGGCTTTTATTAATTCTGCTTGCATGAGGTTTTGTTGCACACATTACTTTTTGTGTTTACTTGCATGTGCATATATAGTGCATTTCAAATAACAACATTGTTTCAGCGGCAACGCTGTTGCTGTCAGTAGGCCACAATGTTGCTGCCACACGCTTGTTGTCACGTCGATATCAATTAAGCGGCACAAATGAAATTGAATTGCAGTGCGCACACAGTGACGGTAGGCATGAGAATATGTAGTATGATCAAATGCAGAACAACAACAAATACCAAACAACAACAACGTACACAAACGACAACTTGCAGTTTCCGGCAAATACATGCTTGTGGCATAGTGTTGACAGCTATAGTCGAGTAAAGCGTGCAGCAATAACGACAAAAACAACAAAACCTCAGTACAACACTGACAACAATATCACAATAAAACAAGCGTCGCCTGTTCAGCCATTCATCACTGTCCAAGCGACTTAATCGTCATTTAAATTGTAGCTTAATACGCCGTCGGTCCGCAGCTAGTACCCAGCATTCACTGCAGCCCTTCGCATTAGCCACTACAATCTACTTTCCACCTTCCGCACATCCTTCCGCCTAGGTGCCTTCACCATAGCCTCAACTCAAATTTTCAACGTTTATCCTTTCAAGCGTGTCCTTTCGAGCAAACAAAAAACAACCGTTGCTTCATTGTTCTCCTCCGAGTGACCGGTGGTCAGCGTAAATGCTCACCAGTCGCCGGCTTTTACTTTGCGACTTCTTATCGGCATAAATCTCTGTCTAGTATGCGCACCACATTCCAACCCCTTCTGAGGCACTGCATAATTTACATTGATTTTCTATGCTTTTCACAGATTTTTTCCACTATTTTATGTTGCCTTCTTTACTTGTCCATTCTGCGTGCTACTTTCCTCTATTATCTATACCTAACCTCACTTTTGTTTTTGGGTTTTGTTGTCCTGGTAGCGCCCTACGACCGCTGTTGCACGTGCCGCACGACGTACCATCGCATAATTGCTATAAATTAGTACGTATTGTCTGCTTTTATTTCTTATTAGTCTTGTGTACTTGTAATTTCGATGACTTTTCCACCGATTTTTTTGGAAGAAAACACACAAATAAATTATGTACAAATATTTTACTAAAAGCATTTGTATTATTTTTCGACGCCACAAAGTCGGTTGTGTTTGGAGACCTTTGCCCTGTCAGATAATAACTAACGCCTGTAAAATACTTTACACTTAGCAAAGTTCAGGTCTTGAAATTTCTTCACTTTACTCAAAATTGAAATTGCCCGATTTCCCGAAAACAATTCAGAGTCACTTTCCATTCGGTACTTAGTGTTTTTAGGTATGCTAAAATGTTTACAGAGGAAATCTGTGGAATATATAAATCCAAGCAAATAGCAGATGCATACCAGTTTCTCAGAACTTAACGGGGTTTCCTTAAGACCTCTCAATTCAAAATGGTCGATTTGTCAATATTCGAAGTTAGTAATTGCAAAAAGTTAAACAGATTATTTAATAAAGGATTCTTAAAATTTTTTTTGTGGAATTTTGTAGTCACCTCTTTGAAATATTCTAACGATGATTTCGAAGAATATTTTGATCATAAAACTTGGATTCCAAGCGAAGGTACAAAATAAAAAAATTTTAGTTTGTTGGTAGGTTTGTCATTTTCAAATGATTATGTCGCCTCATACCACCGGTTTGTACATTCGAACCTAGATTACCTAGACACTAAGTGCTTAGAGTAATGCGTGTGACGAATTTCGGAACTTAAGTTGTCAGATCGCAGTTTTCGGTTTTTAAATATTCTAACTTAGCACTCACTTATCGATAATTTTATGCTCATAGTAGACTTATATAAGCCGATCAAAAATGGTTGTTGGAGTGGGCGCCGGGATATATTGTGCGAGGCTAGAACTCAAGCTTTCGGAATGCTGAATATCATAAAACCTAATGGAAAAAATAAAAAGAACACCAATATTCAAGTCGATAGCTAAGCGGCAATTAAGGAAATAACACATAGCATTCCGTCAGAGAAGCAGGAAGCAGTGATGAAATTGCCAAAACTGCCTTCCGTCTGGCTACCGAACCAGTAGAGGAAATCGTCAAGTTCCTAAATTTTCGAAAATTCGGAGAGGTCTATCGGGATGAGATGGCCTAGTAACAGCTCACAACTTACTGAGATTACATGCGAGCCGAATGAGCAATAGTAATATGTAGAAACTGAGGGGAAGTAGGCATGAGAGAGACGCTGGGACATACGCTCTTTTTCTGTTCAGTTTTATCTAGAACTCGTCTTAGATATCTTTAAGCTTCGCAGCTCAGGCAACTAGAGGAAGAATCAAAATTGGGTATCTAGTATATCCCAAGCTTTGTAAAAAGTTTTGACGACTCATATGTCGAAAACTTCTGCTCGTATTAAATCGGACCTCAATATGGTCTCTTTATGGCGTGACAGCCAAACAGTATGGCCTAATCTAAACTCCCTTATAAGATGAAGAGATGTTAAACTGTGGCAAAGTGCTTTTCTTTTACGAAAACTATCCAAGTCGAGGCAACTTACGGAGTTTCTACACTCTTAGTAACTCATTACCAATAACCACAAAGTTTCAATAATACTGAAGCAGTGCACAACAACTTATATTGAATATGTTTTTTCGACTTTATGAATATTTAATCCATGCACTAATAATCCGTACTGATATACAAATCCAAACTTAAAACACACAAAGCTAAGAAATTTAAGAAATCGAAACCAACCAACCCACGAACGAAAAGCACTTCATTATCGAGTAACCGCTTAGGGAGCGAAGTCGAATGGAACTAAAAATGTAAACAATGAGGGGTGGCAGGTTAGACACTCATCTGCAGCAGCAACACACACGAACACCAAACCAAACCCAGTGAAAACAAGCCGAACGCAGCGATGATGGGCAAGTTTGGATTGCTGCTTAACCGTTGCAAAAGAGAGCGTAGGCAGTTGTGTTAGTATATGTAAGTATATTGTTTTTTTTTGTATGTGTGTATATGATGCGCGTATTTGCCTATAAATATGCCTCAGTATGCTTAGCAAATAACAAGTATATGGAAACCTATGCACTTGCATCGGTGAGTGTGTGCGTTTCTTTGCACATTCCAAAGCAATGTGCTGTCGTACTTGTTTCTTCTACTATTTGCTTTTTTACACATTTTTCTTTTTTATTTGTTTTTTTATTTGTGCAAGCAAACAAAAAAGCGAATAAAAATTTAATGTGTGGGAAATATAGGTAGAAGTATACACACACATACAAGCAAATTTCGCCGGATGAGTCATCGGCAAGAATAACAACAACATAAGCAACAACTGTATAGCCGTGTAAATGTGCACTTTATTTAGGAGCCAGTGGTAGCCACAAAGTCGGTGGCAAAATCGTAGTCAATTTGGTTTTTGCTTTTGTTGTAGCTGTTGCTGCCTGCTGATGGTACCGTTGGTGCTGGTGCCGATGGTCGCAATGTCAGTGCTTGCGTTGCAACATACTGGTACATAACTGCTGTGCAGCATGAGTAATAACAAGCACAAAAAAAACAGCATATTTGTAAGTGCAGCACAAGTTCAGTTATTGTTTGTGCGGCTACAAGAAATGGTACTTGAAATGCCGCTTTTCTTTTATTTGTGAATATCTTTTTTTTACAATTTTTTCATTAAATTTTATAAACAACTTTTTTATAATTGCTGTTTAGGCTGCAAGCACCCTGCTATTGAATTTAAACAGACATCGATATGATAGTCAAGTTGTAGGGAAGAGTGAGTATGTTGCTAAGTAATGTACAATAGTACCTTGCGAAATAAATTGACACAAAAGAAGCCACTTTTAAGAAACTTTTTGAGCTACTAAATTTTTATTGAAAGAAATTTTTGATGAGATTTTGTTTTTTTTTTTTTTGGAAAATATGTATATTGATAGTAAGTATTATTATGAATTTTCATATGTGCAGTTATGTTATGTTAAGGTAATTTTTAGTTATGCTATGCTAAGTTGTGTTTTGGTATGTAATGTTATACTATGTTATGTTATGTTATGTTGTCTTATGTTGTGTTATGTCAAGTTACGTCAAGTTATTTTAGGTAACTTTGCATTACTCTACAAAGCTGGTTATGTATAAAGATATATTAGATTAACTTGTATCGTTTTGTTGCCTTATTCTATGTTACGGTAATTAAGTAATTGAATAAAAGTATGCCATAGCATAGTTTTGCGGTACTAAAAAATACTTTCTTAATTTTTGTTTTTACCGTTACCTATTGTATTGTATTATTCCGTTTCGAAACTTTGTTTGTCTTTAAATTTTGTTTGAAATTTCTATAATTTTCCCTTAACCAATTTAATTTATACGTTTCACCGAGTTCAAGTCTATTAACTATCCAATCTTATGGTTTGGAATGTTATATACTACTGTGCCCAAAAAATAAGATGCCATTGTATTTATTTTGAAAATTCTTTATTTATTCTTCCAAATCAATTTCATCCCCTTCAAAGTAATCCCCTCCCGATGCAATGCACTTATGCCAACGCATTTTCCAATCTTCGAAACACTGGTTTTAGTCACTTTCCGGGATGGCCATCAGTTCCGTCTTCGCTGCGGCTTGAATCTCCTCTATCGTATAAAAACGGTGTCCCCGGAGCGGTCTTTTGAGCTTGGTGAACAGCCAGAAGTCGCACGCCGCTAGATCAGGTGAATACGGTGGTTGCGGAACGATATGGGTTGTGTTTTTGGCGAAATGATCACGAATTACGAGGGCAGTATGGGGTGGTGCATTATCATGGTGTAAAAACCAAGAATTGTCTTTCCAAAGTTCCGGCCTTTTTTGGCGGATAGCGTTACGCAAACGACGCATAACGTTCGAATAATATTCCTTGTTGACTGTTTGACCGGTTGGAAGAAATTCATAATGCACAACGCCTCGATATTCGAAGAAAACAGTCAACATGACCTTAATTTTTGAGCGACTTTGGCGCGATTTTTTTGGTGTCGGCGCTCTTTTGGCACGATATTCGCTCGATTGATAGGTTGTTTTGGGGTCGTAAGCATAGATTCAAATCTCATTGCCAGTTATAGTGCATTTCATGACACCCTGGTAGTCGGAAAGCATCGTTTCACACACTTCAACGCGACGCCTTTTTTCCAAAAAATTCAATGTTTTCGGTACCAGTCGAGATTTGACGCACTTGAGGCCCAAAACATCCTTCAAAATGATATTGGCTGAGCCTTTCGATATGCCAACTTCATCAGCAAGGTCTCTAATTGTTAATCGACGGTTTTTCAACACCAAATCTTTGATTTGTTGAACCTGAGCTTCGTCGGTTGAGGTTGATGGTCGCCCTGGACGCTCTACGTCTTCGACACGTTCACGGCCGACTTGGAACTCACTATACCACTTGTAAAAATTTTATTTTTTTTTTTTTAGACATAGCCTCATCACCAAAGACTTTCTGCACCATCCTCAACGTATCCGCAGTAAAAAATTGATTCCGTAAACAAAATTTAATGTAAGTTCTTTGCTCAACAAATTTCGACATCGCAAAAAACGTAAAACTCACTTTTAGCAGCTCACAAAACGACACGTATCTCAAACACTAATGAATATTTTGATATGAAATTTTACGTAAAAGTGGCTGACATTACTACCAACCTAAAAAAAAAAAATTCTCCAAATCCTTCGACGAGCGCAGTTTAAAGTCAAATGTCACCTTATCTTGTGATCTTAAAGAATATGTTATGTAAAACTGCGAAATGTTGCGTTATGTTATATTGTGTAGCTGTGTTACGGTAAGCTATTTTGTGTTATGATATTTCATTTCAAGTTTTGTAATATTGAGTTATGTCACATTGAACTGATATATGTTTCTTAATGCTATGCCATGTATGTAGGTTATAATACTTTTATGTTTCCGGTTTGAGAAAAATTTTGTCTACAATCTTTCACTTTCTATTAGCGTTTTCGGGATTTTTATATCAATTCGAGGGTTTAACGGACAGATGGGAACGATAGCAGTGCCTTTTAAGTGTGTTGGTCCAGAGGTGACTTTGAAAAATTTTGTTTTCTGGAAGAGACTAGACTAGGGAAATGGATTTAAACAACAACCTTTCACTTTCTATTCACTAATTCGGGGGTTTATCAGACAGATGATAGCAGCAGCAGTGCTCTTTGATCATAGTCATTAGTGTATCTTCTTAATATTCTTAATCCCAGATTTAAATATAGAGGGCCAGAGGGAAATTCAAAGAAATATTGTTTTCTATAAACTGCTTTCTAAAAAAAGATTTATTTAACCATGGACTCAAACCTGTTTTCCTAAAATGGTTGCTTTAGGGAAGACTATACTTGTATATAATACTTGCTCTGAAAGCACCGTATTCCTTACTTAGAAAGGGGTTTAGACTCATACCAAATTATAAAGTAGTAGTTATATCATATTCACTATACCATCAGATTAGTTGT